>RJWJ010008018.1:0-55096 GCA_004363605.1 Indri indri | reverse complement strand
GTTTAACTTGCTTTAATTTTGTCTGCAAATGCTTTTCCATGCCATGTACCAGAAAAAGATTTTTCCTCCCTGAAGTGTACACATTTAATCACTCTTATTTATATGGTTTTCCTAAATCTTTATAGCAAAAGGCCCAGGCTAGGATGAAAATTTTTACTCTTTTGGTGTGACTAGTACTTTGGTCTGTTCATTGCTTTTCAAGGATATTGTTTAATTTAAACAATTTACTCAACATGGTGCCAAATGTAAGATTTTCTGCTAGGAAATATCATCCCATTACCCTCCTGTAGTTTAACTCAATAAACCTTAAAAATAAATTTCAAGTAATAATAGATATACATTGAGTCACTCCTAAATAATATTTTAGAACTCAACAGGTCTTATTGCAAATCCGAATGGAGGAATAGTTCTCTATTGATGCCAGAGACCCACCACGGCCATGGTATTATTGGTTACACTAGGAAGCCTTGTCAAAAATGCTTGACTGCTGAACTTGGAAATACACTGAATTGTCACAGACCAAATCCCCATAGCTATATAGAATCTACAGAGACCTATAAAGATATTTTGAGTTGGATTAACATTTCTGCATCATGAAAAACATTATCTTCTAAGAAGCTAGATACAGATTCTCTGGATCTGCAGTTAACTTCTGTGTTATATGAATATCACCTATTGGTAATACTCTTAAATAGCAGCTGTAAATTGTGTTAATTTACAAGTTTATGTATTACATGTGAAAACATGACATTGAACTAGGTAGGCATTGAATGACATATAAAAAATGTTTCTACATATTTAGAGATGTTTAAAATGTGCACAGATCCTAAATATTAATTACAAAGTAATATTTATATTGTAAAATAAAGTGTTTAATTTGATGGTAATTCAAACTGTGCTAAAATGTAAAACCATAGAAGTATTAATATAAATGTAAAGAAACAAAATTACACATTTACTAGAATTTCTAATGAGAAAAAATATAAAATTTAAACTAATTAAAAAGAACACTAGAGCTGTGCTTTAAACATTAAAAAGAGAATTTGGAAATACAGCCGATGATCTAGGTAACTGAAATGAAAAAACAAACAACAAACTTTCATTCTTATTGTCAAATATTTAAAGATTTTGAATGACAAATATTTTTGTCTGGTTATTGAAACAATTGCATATATTTTCCAATAAATATGTGAAATAATATTCTTTAAAATCACTGGTTTAACACTTTCAATGCTTTTACAAAAATGTTGTCAACATAATTTTAATAGAAACTGATTTATATTTGAAAAAATTATTGGAGTCCTTCTACACCAAATACGTTGAAAGAAAAATTGTGTAGATTTCCAAAAGTGTTCAGAATATTCTAGATTCTTGCTATTTTTGTGCACCTTAGAATTCATACTGTATTCTATAACAATTCTATGGCAACTGTGATAAGACCCTGGTAGGTCATGGAAGAACTCTAATACTTGCTCACCAGTATTTGCTATCTTTTGGCTGGCATCGGAACGTTGGCGTTTTCATGGGGTGTTTTGGTAGGCTCTTTCAAAGCTGCCTTTCTCAGGATATACATTCCACACAGGCTGTCCTGACTTAACAGTGCCACTTTCTATGGCATCTCTTAGCCTAGAAACTTATGCACCTGGACCTGCTTCTCTCTTACCTTGCCCTACTAGTCATAGTTCATCCAAGAAACCAACAGTCTTCAAAATTTCTCAGAAAGGAAACAAGCAGCAAACTCTGAATGCATACATATCCCCGAACAACTGAGGACAAATATCAATTTCTCAAGAATTTTTTTTGCCATTTCTCCTCCAGTGGCAGTTCTGGGATGGTTCTAAGAGTTTCTGCCGCTTTTGAAGCATCTAACCAGAAGTTATCAATGTCAATTCTCCCTTTGGTAAATAAACATCCCTAATCTCTCTGAGACTGAGTACTTCTCAATTATCCTAGTGAGCTGAATACTAACAGACTCATTTTCTCCCTCCCAAGCTCTGCATTTTCTGCTTACATGGCTGGATGTGTGGGAGTGAAGGTTGAAACACTAGTTTTTCCTTTTAACAGGGAGGTGGAGTTCAAAGTGAGAATTGAGGGAGGACTCTGGAAGTTACATGATCGTTTTATAATGTGGGAAGAGTTGTCTGTTATCTTCAAAAGTTAAAAAAAAAAATAGAAAAGGCCCATTTTACATACTGTTGTATATCCCAGATATTCCATTCACATAATTGGAATTTCCCTATAATAATAATATTTGAGAGGCAGGGGGTAGGGCTTATGGAGAGTAAACATTACAAAAATTATAAAAGAAGAAACCATTATCTTATGTGTATAAAACAATTCTATTCTACGAAGGTATAACCTCAAAGTGGTGTGTTAATGTATGTATAAAATTGGGGATCAATTTTGCGTGACTGTGTGGATAAACACTAGGCTTTGATAGTCATTATATTAGCTCAAAATAAAAACCCACTGCTTTAAAAGTCTCAGAAATAGCCTTTTATGAATACTTCACTTATTCTATGGTACACCAGGGAATGCCTATTAATATATATTTCACTGAACAAGATACTCTTTGCCTTCCATTTTCCCTGCCCGCCAAGAAGCACGCACCTTATATGCATTCAGTGGAGAGTTAAAGCAAAAACTGTTACTGTGCATTATGTGGCAGGGTGATTTATTAAGAATTTAATGTGGCAGAATAACCTATTGAGAAATTAACTGTCTAGTTTTTCTTTTGCTATAGCACCAGAAAATGGATAAAATGTTACTCTCTTCCACCCTCTGTTTGCAGCAGTGTAGCTCCGATTTTGTGTTCTTGAATTCTGGGATTCCTTTATTTTCTGGGAAAGGAGGCAGGGGAAAGTTTTTTTAGGTGTTTGTGAACACTGGAGGAGAAGTTGTCAGGTAGAATATACAGATAATAGGTGTTAAAAAGTGAAATGCCCTGTGTCTCCCTCCACCTATTCCGATCTTTTTAATATACTTAATTCACTTCAATAATAGGCACCTGAAGTATCTTCCTATAAACTTATTTTTATCATCTTTGTCTTTTTTTGTTTTAAAATAATTATGGAACTGTTTCTGCACAGTCCCAGATGGTAGTCATGAGCCATATGTAACTGCTGAACACTTAAAATGTGCCTAGTGCAACCGAGGAGCTAAATTTTAACTTTCATTTAATTTTAATTAACTTAAACTTATTTACTGTAGCTTGTGGACATCATACTGGACAGTGCAGTTCTACAGGAAAAAGTAGTTTTATTTTGTAAAGTATAACTGTGAAAAAAAAACCTTATAGAAAGAAATTACATATTTTCAAGCAAGTTAGAGAGATGTAGAAAGCCATGGTTTGATTTATATGTTCATAAGAACAAATCAAAAATGGAAGATGGCAATGGTTAAGCCCAAAACTAAATGCTAAAAACATGTATTGATTACCTAGAAAATTAGAAACAGTAGGCAACAAAGTTTTCTGAAGCAAGGAAGATAAAAGAAGGTAATAGATTACATAACATGTAGATGATTAATATCAGTATTTTTAGAGATGTTATAAAACATTATGAAAGGGTTTATATCTATCTCAGAATCTGAAAAGTCACAAGATGCAAGTACATGAAATGTGAAATACTGAATTAACTTATAAAATATGAAGCAGTATGTTCTCTCCTTGAGTTGTCTATGAAAACTCTGCTTGTTAAATAAGTTGGGTAGAAAGTGCAAGTCGTGGAAAGGGGAATAGTGTTTTTTAATTAGCACATAAATCTGAAGATAATATTCAAAGCTCAATACTTTTATTGAGATTACAGTTTTGTTTCCCTTTGACATTATAAATTTAGCAAAAGTTTTACGTTGTCTTAGTTCATTTTTGTGTTGCTATAAATGAATATCTGAGGCTGGGTAACTTATTTTAAAAAGAGATTTATTTGGGTCACAGTTCTGCATGCTGAGCAAGAAGCATGGCAACGGTATCTGTTTCTGATGAGGGCTTCAGGCTGTTTGCATTCACAGTGGAAGAGGCAGGGGAGTGGGGTGCAGAGATCACATGGTGAAAGAGGGAAAAAGAGAGGGGGTGGGTTGCCAGGCCTTTTTTAACAACCAGCTCTGGGAGAGCTCTCCTGGGAATTAATAGAGGGAGAAAACAAAGGGAGAACCCACTCATTACCATGAGGATGGCACCAAGCTACTCAGAAGGGATCCACCTCCATGATCCAAACGCCTCCCACCAGGCCAGACCTCCAACATTGGGAATCGAATTTCAACACAAAACTTGGCCAGGCCAAACAAACCATATTCTAACCATAGCATATGGTGATAAAAATAAAATCACAGTATAGTTGCTAAATTATTCTGTTTTCTTGAGGGTTTTCTGAAAAATTAAGCTGATTGAACAAAATTTCTTAATTATGTTGATATTTCTATAGAAAACAACTGAAAAAGTTCCTGTGTTTCTTGTAGAGAATTTAAAATTCTTTAATATAAAGTCGTATTTACAATTTATTTTAGTTTCATTTCACACTTAAGTAACTACCAATGAGTTTAAGATTTCTTTAAAAAATTAGTATTTTAATATTGAGAATTATGGACATAAATATCTGAGATGAATTTATCTAATAGCAAAATCTAAGTATTTTTTTCTCTTCCACAAATTATCCTTTCTTGTGCATTTACATTAAATATAAAATCTGTAGTCATCAGTTTTGAAAGTTTACTGAAAGATATTTAGATTGACTGTTAAATATTTTATCATACTTTAACGTTTATGTAAGTATTCCATTTGGGAAAGGTTTTTTCTTTAGACCAATTTTGTGTGTTTCACTGTATACCGCATTTTTCTCCAGCTAGTTAGCAAGAGTTACAGAGTAAGTTCACTATGAAGTAATGTATCAGTTAATTTCCCCTATGTTCTAATATCTCCTTTTGTCCTGTGTTTGGACAATGCTGCCATTTGTGCATGTGTGTGTGTGTGTGTGTGTGTGTGTGTGTGTGTGTGAGTGTGTGTGTGTGCCTGAAAGACACTAAAACCAATTGGAGGTTTAGAGAAGGAGATACTAGTCGATTTTTCTGTTGTGTCAATTCAACATAAATTTCAAACTTAGTACTCACAGAGAAAATGATTCAATATGTTATAGGCAAATTCTTTTTTTTACATTGTATAGCACACAAATAAAAATTAGATCCTGTGTTACATCATATACTCTCTATTAAGTTTGTTCATTGTGATATAATATAGCCCAATGAGGTCAAAAATAAATCTGACAAAGCTAACTTTCTGAAAAGAATACTGTTTATCTCATTTGCCCTCCATAGGTACAGCATTTTTAAAGTGGATTTTAAATTACCAAAACTATGTGGAAACTTTAAAATTGGATTTATTATTTATTATTTGCTATTTATGTGAAGAATAGATGCCACATATTAGTAATAAGTGTAGAACAAACATCCATGAATGTACCGCCCAACTTAACAAGCAGAACATTGCAAATAACATTAACTCTATTTCTGTGCTCCTCACTCTCCTATCCTCTCCTCAACCCTCCCATAGAAAACCACTCTCCTAAATGTTGAGATTACTGTTTTGTTTTTTTATAAATATAATTTACCACACAGGATAAAAACAAAACTTAAAATGAGTTTTAGAAGTGATTGACTACCAGTATTACATAGCAAAATCAAACAACTAGATTCGTGCCCTGATTTTGCCACATGATACCTCTTTGTTTTTGGACATTTTCAATCTGAACTTAGAAAAAAATCTAAATTAACAAATGTAAGAGGCATTATTAGTACTTTTTATATAGGATTTTTATGAAGATTAAATAAGATAAAGAATCTAAAATGCACAATGCAGTGCATGTTGCTTCCTAGATTTTTAAAGTCATTTTATTATTATTGTTATTATTATTGTCATTATCATATATAGTTATGCATGTATAATTATTGATTACAATTTAATAACTGTTTACTCAATGAACATAGTTTAAGTCAAAGCCTTGGCTTAGTTCTCAGATAATATTTTTTCTCTTATATATATTACTATTTTAATGAAAGTGCTTCTTCGATGATTATTAAAAAGGTAACTTCGAAGCACATAATTCTATATCAGCTTTTATATTCAACACCCTCATGATCCTGTGGGATATAAAAATAAACAGAATCCTTTAACAGTTATGACAGAACAGATTCTATTCCAGTCCAAACACACCACATCCTACTCCAGGCTCTTACACAAAGTGAAACATGCTTGGGCTGAGCTTTTCGGGACCTTCCTAAAATTTCAATAATTTACAACCTATTGCAACTTCTCTGTTACCACATTCTTTTTGTGAGGAAATTGGAATAAGTCCCTTATTATCATAAAATTGTTTCCTCAGACTACATTTATGATTTATAAATTAAAGATATTTCAGAAGATGAAGTTGTACGTATTTCATATACACACATAAAATGTAGTTTTAATTACATAATTAATTAATATGTATGTAATAATGCCAAAAAAAGTATAGATTTCCTTTGGCATTCTGTATCCCTGTAGTGCGTTACTACATATGTTATGTGGAAGAGAAAAATGATATTTTGACAAGTTTGCTGTTCTCCTCAGGTCGTTGCTTAGCAGTGCAGATGCCATCATTCCTTCTGTTTTTTGTTTGTCAATACATAATTTAGAAAGATACAGTGCTTCTAATGGCGTTGAAGAAATGATTACCTTCCAGAATTTTACTATACCATTAGCATGTTACTCAACAAGTACTTCTCTTATTCTATCTAAAATAAGCACTATCATATCCTCAATCATTTTCCTCTACCCCTTTGCTTTTGTTTGATAAGAAAATCTGAGGAAATAAATAACTGTTTTATAAATAAAATCTGTTTTCAAATTAATACAGAAACAAACATAAACATGATGTCCTATTGACATCATAATAAGGCCCTAAATAATATTAACTGTGTTGTATATTATAAAAATACTGTTAAATAAAATATTTGGGCAGGGAAATTGTCTAAATTTAAAAACAATGGAAGAACTTCCAAATAAACATATCAAAAGATTCTTAGCATAAAATATTATAAATTCTAAATGTAATAAAACCATAACTAAAACACAGATAATTATGAATCAAATATTAAAATAAATTAAGCTATGTTTTTATCATTAAAGTTGAAATCCCTCAGATAAGAAAATACTAACACGGTAATAGATAAATGACCAGGCTATGCATTGGCAGTTCACAGAAGAAGAAAGAAAACAACTATGATAACGTTAGACATGAATATCAAAAACCATCTGAATATGAAGCAGTTGATAAAATTAAAATCTTAACAAAATTTTTTCATTTCTAATTAATTAATACAATTCTGTAGGGAAGATATGAACTATGGGACTCAAAATACCTGTGTACATTTTTGTGGTTACATCATAGTAGCTCTTTAAAAATTTAGACTCTACAACATAACAAAATCTAACTTTCTGCTGTGTGTACCTGTTGCCTTTCATGATCCTTTTATGCTCTGCTTCTCAATGGTGTCCTTAACAAGGTCTTTTTGTTTGATTTCAGCGTAATCTTACCATCTCTGCTATTAATTAACCTTTCTTCTCCTGAGCTGGTTACACATTTGGCATGTATGCGTGTCTTTCATTGCTTTATTTGTGCAGTCTATGAAATTTAGGATAGGAATCAAGACTCTTTCAGCAAAAGGGCACCAAATCTTTTTACTGTCAACTTTTTGGTTCATGGATTCTCAGCAGTCAGTCTGAGGCCATAATTGTGTTCATAAGTCACCACAGACTACTCTCAAGGGCCTACCCTCAATTCCTTATACCCTTGCAGAATCCTAAATAACATTTCTAGTGCCTTTACCATTTAAGCTTTCAACTAAACAACTTCAAGACACAGTTCTCAGGAAAGAGCTGGCAGAATAAAAGAGTTAGTTGAAAAGAGTTAGTTGAAAACTAACTTCTGTTGTGTATATATTCAGATAAACCATAACCAAACTGCAGAGATTTCCCTCTCCCTCCATAATACGTTCCTGAAAGAAGGGAAAGTCAGGATGGATAACTGTCAGAAGCCCAAAAAATCTCATCTATGTAAATATTAAAAGGTTTCATTACTGTTTTTCAACAGAGTATCTACAATGTGGCACTAGATTATTCAGTACTTGACAGAAAAGGTTAATATTCTGTAGAAAAACATCATTGTTAACCTTTATTTAAAAATTACTGCTACGTTCTGGTAAATTTGTTTCAAATAAGCAATCATAGTGTTTAAATATAGGCAGTTCTTAAAAGTTAATTCTATCAGCGAAGTCACATAGGTTGAGTTTTCTTCTAAAAACAGAGATAAGAGATCAATTGTTTACTGATTTTATGCAACTTTAGGTCAAGTTAACTATGTCCAACAACCATATTTATAGCACTTGCTGGAAAATGATCAACCCGACTTAACCGGGCAAACTCCACCATAGGAACAGGTAAGGCAACTTTCTTATAAACAGCTTTTATATCAATTAAATGCTGAAAGTAATAGAAGTTATGTTCATACTTCAATGGAAAGCAGAACAATGGATGGGAGAATTAGGCTCTACAGAATTTAGAGGTCGAAGACTGTTTACCATTCATTAAGAGAAACGCTGTGACTGCAGGTACCAGCAGCTGTAACGTTAGTGTTCAGCATGGATTCCTGTCAGTCATGGTTCATTCTCTGACTTGAGATCTCAAAGGCAGAATCCAAGTTCTTTAGAGGCAAAGCAGTGTGGCCTTCTACCCACAGAGTTCATAGAAACTTTTTCACCGACACAGAAAAATATGTCACCAGAAGCTGTTAAATTATTAAACAAGAATTAGAGAAATTTCATCTCGCACTGTAGGATAGGCCATAATTGTGTGAAAGGTTTTAGTATGAATCAGTTTGAGGGGCCTTTTAATCAGAATCCTGGAGGCCCTTGAGGCTGGAATTTTCAAAGTAACAACCACAACAAAATAAGCAATCTCAATCTGCTGTTTTTTTCCTAAAAGAAGACTCATGACACCTAGCCAAAAAATATACTTTGTAGAGAAGCTTTACTCTTGTTGTTGCTGTTGTTTTCCTGCATGTCAGGCAAGTCTCTGTTTGCTGAGAGGTGGACCATGCAGTCCTCTCTCCACTCCTATTTCTGTCACGTCTGACCTCTGAATTACAATCCTGGGTCTGACTTTGTTCCTTTGGAGTGCCACCAAGGAAGGACATCAGAAATCGATGGAGTAAACCTATATACATATTTTTTTTCTTATCTGAGGGTTCCATCACTTTTATTGAGTCTCTCTTTCACAGATTTTTCAAAAATAGAATACTGCTATTCAAAATGCCCTCTGGCCATGCAGTTCTTGGTTGATCTTATCATATGATGAAAACATTCCTCAAGTAGTTGGGAAGTCAGGGTGAAGGCTACCATAAAGTTAATAATTCAAGAAAAAGGGAAAAATCAGGGATTGATGTCTAGGGTCTTGGAGATTGCCTCAATTAGAAAGAGGAACATATCACGGAAGGACTGAGGAGTGGTTTGTATATGTTTTCCCCAACATGACCAAGTGAAAATTCAAACAATTATCTTTTCATCAGATATAACCATTCTCTCTCAAGGCTACAAACCAGGCTCCCCTTGTTGATCATAGCTGAATACTTGCTGAAAAAGGAAAATGGCAAAATGTACATACTTCTAAATTGTACTTAGAAGAGAAATGCAACTGTTTTTATACATATGAGCACATGTGTATACATGCAACATAAACAACAAGAAACTCTTTAAATTAAAACATCAAAAATAGTAAGAAGCAAATTAACAAATTTCTTTTAGTATTCATGAGTTTTGTGTTTCCAGGTCAACTGTTTTTAGTAGCATCATACATTCTATAGCACATACACAGTATAAAAATAAGGTCCAGTGAATAAAAAATTCCTAGGTTCTAATATCATTGGAATAAGAAAGTGGGAACGATACCTCAAATTTATGATATCAAGTTAAATTCTCTGCCCAATGCCCTCTGTCAATAAAATACTTATTTTTTTAGAACAAGGGGCACATACCACATCTTACTAGGTTATTTACCCTATTTTGTGCAATTAGGCTACAGTTCACCTAGATGCAATTATTCACACATTTTTTTTTTGGTCAGTGTTTGATAATTTTCTTAAGTCTCCACTGAGAAGTTAACTTCAATGATGGCAAATTAGTACCATCATATTAAGAATTTTATATTTTCCTTTATAAATGTATACTTTTAAGTTGATTTATCACAAATTTTTGACAACTTAGAATGATTATCAACAATTTAGTGGTATTGAATATACATTGCCTTTTCAGGATTCAATATTACTTTTGTCATGATATATTTTTCTTTCAATACACTGGTGAATTATTAATAAACTTGCTAATATTTACTTAGGATTTTATTGCACTATGACTTTTAAATTTGATTGCATTGTTTGTCTATAAAGCCAATGATACAAAGTGGAAAAATCTTACAACTTTTCCTATGCTCTCAAATAGTTTAAACAACACGAAAATTACTTTTTGAAGGTATTTTGAAACTCAATGAAATCACCTCAGTTTGTTCCATTTAGGACAAAATATTTTTGTGATTTCCAATTATCCTTTAATTCAGATTTTCTACTATTCAGTCAATTTTGTTAAATAAAATTTTCTTTGAAAATTGCCTGTTTCATCTAGATTTTCAGATATAATGATTTAATGTTGTACATAGTGTTCTACATATGCAAATTTTTATTTTTATTTTGGGAAATCATAAAAATATAGCAAACTACATAGATCTTTCATTGTAAGTCTGGGTACGCACCACTCCAAATTGGATATTATTAATATTTTATTGTATGCTTCAAGTCTTGTTATATTTTATCTTAAATCCCATTCTTTTCAAAGACAACTACCATCACTGAATTTATTATGTAACTATATATATGTCTGTGTATGCTATGTGTTTGCATGCATATATACATGTATACATACATACACATACATATATGGGTATGTACATCTACACACACACACACAATTCTGCCTTTGAGTAGACTTTTTTAAAAAAATTTCTCTGGCTAAGTACAGTTAAAACCCTACATATTACACATAGAACAAACATATTCTGAAAGGTGGAGAGAGAACAGCAGGCAGGCTAGGTACCTCAGGACCTGTGGAATGACATAGAGATGAGTTTCCTGGGTTTCGTTTTTCTCTCATATATTCTAAACTTGAAGCTGGAGGAGATAGTAACTTGGAAATGTCAATGGGTACAGATTGAAAAAAAAATTCATAATAAATGCCTACTTTTTTTAACTACAGGACCAGGAAAATGTTAAGTCTAGCAACACAAACTATTACTCAATAATTACTCTATTGAAGAAAACACCATAAGAAAGACTGTCTAGCCAGAAAATGCACAGTGTGGAGCCTAGATTTCCACTGTCCCCAGGTCTTAGCAAGGTCTATAAACCTTCCTCCCCTACTCCACCCACAATTTTGGTGTTAGAGAAGATTGAGTTGGATGCCAAGACATTCATTTCTTCCAGGTAGTAACCAGGAACCCCTCATAGTTATTAATGAGCCCATGTGGAGAGCCTGAATGTTCACATACACCTGGCAGGAACAAGGGGATGTTCCTCCTTCTGCCCACTGGGGAAGTATTAAAAGAGGACTCTTGGAGCCTCAAGACTTTCCTTAGTGCCAGAGGCAATGGGACCTCCCACCCCCAGCCACTTAGTGTAAGCGGAAGCCATGTGAAGTGCAGAAACAAGGCACTCCTACCCCTGCTAGACAGGTAGATATTAGTAGACGCCTAGCAGGGAGCTAGACCTCCCATTATCTCATAGCAATAATTAGTATCCTTCTTTATAGGGTGTCAACGTAGGCCAATTGGGGTTGAATTTCTATGGACAGAACCACAGGAACAGTGGGATTATAATGAAAAATATAACATTCATGACCTTAGAGTCCAGGAAGAAAACACAAAAGGTGAGGCTATATAAAAGCACTCAAAGAAATAGTGGGTAAAATCTTGTCAAATTTGGTAAAAGACAGAAATACACAATTTAAAGAAGCTGAGTGTGACGATTAATTTTAGGTGTCAACCTCACTGGATTAAGGAACACCTAGAAAGCTGGTAAAGCTTTATTTCTGAATATGTCTGTGAGGATATTTCCAAAGGATACTGGTGGGTGAGTTGGTGAACTGAGTGGGGAAGATCCTCCTTCAATGTGGGTGAGATTTATCTAGTTGGCTGGAGGCCCAGACAGAACAAAAAGGCAGAGGAAAAGAAAATTCTCTCTCTCTCTCTCTCTCTCTCTCTCTCTCTCTCTCTCTCTCTCTCTCTCTCTCTCTATTGGAGCTAGCCCACTCTTCTTGTCCTGACCTCAGAATATCAGAACTCCAGATTCTCTGGCCTTTGGACTCCAGGACTTACACTAGCAGCCCCTTGGATTCTCAGGCCTTCATTCTCCAGAATTATACCATTAGCTTCCCTGATTCAGGACCCCAGGGTCTCCAGCTTACAGACCACCTGTCATGAAACTTCTCAGCCTCCATAATAATGTGAGCCGATCCGCCTAATAATCCCCTGTCATCCATCCATCTGTCCATCCATCCATCCTATGGTTATGTCTCTCTAGAGAACTGTGGCTAATACACTGAGCAAACCCCAAACAGGATAAAACCAAAAATATCAACACCAAGAGACATGATAGTTAAACTTCTAAAAATTAAAGAAAAAGCTTGAAAGCTGTGAATGAGAAATGACGCTTTACCTACAAGGCAAAAATAATTCTAATAGACAGCAGGTTTCTCATTAGAAACCATAAAATCCAAAACGAAAAGAACTGTCAGCTCAGAATTCTATTATATATCTAGCGAAAATACACTTCAGGAATAAAAGAGAAATCAAGACATTCTCAGATGGAAGAAACTAACATGAAAAAAGAACTTTATAAAATAGAATATCCAAATCTCCAATAAGCATATGGAACATGTTCAACATCATCTGTCAGCAAGGAAACACACATTAATTTCTCTATAACATGCCACTTTTTCACCCATCAGGATAGCTAAAATTAAATAGATTTGCAATATTAATTATTGGCAACTAGAACTCTCATTCACCTTTGGTGGTTGTATAAAGTGGTTAAAAGACTTTGAAAAACTGCTTCTCAGCATCTGCTAAAGCTAAATATATGCATACATCATAAGTTACCTAACCTGCTACTATTGCATACCCAAAAGACACGAGTGCATACATCCTCAAAATCATGTATAAAATAATATTCGCAATAGGTTTATTCATACTATTTGCAAACTGGAAGAAAACCAAAAATCTATCCACAGAAAAAGGAGTGAATGATGGCATATTCAAACGGTGAAATATTCCATAATTATAAAAAGAATAAAATCCTGATATGCAAAATTACATGGATTAATTTAATAATATTATGCTGAGCAAACGAACTGGTACACAAAAGAGGATATACTGTTATAGCTACCCTCTACTCCCAGCCATGTTCGCCATGCAGAGTGTCTCTGGTTGTGCCTCTGCGACTCTGGCTGTAGTCTACTTGCCTGGCCCTTTGGGAGGCTCTCCCTTAGGCTGCAGGTCTCCTTTCGCAAAGGCCAGCCTGGAGCCCTTGCTCTGATGTAGCGACTGAGGTTGTGGGTCTGCTCCTGGGGGTGGGGATCCAGGAATGGGAATGGGGCAAGACTTTGAGGCTCATCACTGTGAGCATCACAGCGGGATTCGTGGCAGAGGAGGGAGAGGCTGTGCTCAGCAGCTGTGTATACCTTCTTTGTATTATATTAAGACCCCCTATAAAGGGAGCAGTAGGTGTCTGACCCAGAAAGTTCTGCCAAAGTTCCACCATGCAGGTGGCCACCGCCACTCTGTCTCATGAGTTTACCTCTGCTGGCTTCTTCCTAAACTCAGCTCTAGAACCACTGCAATTAATCCTTGAGCCCTCACAACCTGGGCTCAGAGACAGTCTCCTTTCTTCCTCACTGTCAGTGGGATTGACCTTGTTGTTTTTATTTCTTTTTCCTAATTATTTGTAATTACACAAGTACATCTCCTTATAAAAAATCATGAAAACATTGTACATAGAAGGGCCTACACTTTGTCTACTCCTCATAATCCTAGTTCTTTTTCCCCCTTCCCCAAAATAACAGTATGGTGTGTATCCTGGTAGCCTTCCAGGTTTTTCTTTTTTTCTATTGACAGTAGAAAATACATTGTGTTGTGTTTTTATTTCTGTAAAAACTACGCTGTTGAACATATCCTACAAGTTTTTTCATTTAGTGTTTTGGAAACATTTTTATTTCAGTACATCTAGATTTACTTTTTTTAAGTGACATAATATGCCACAGTATGGCTACAAAATGGTTTATTTGACCAAAAAAAAAGGGTGTATAGCATCAATCCATTTATATGAATTTCAAGAACCGACAGTACTAGTTGATGGTTAAACAGGTCAGAATAATTAGGAACTTCGAGGGTGAGTAATGATCAGAAAGAGGAATGAGGGAAATTTCTGGAGGCTTTGAGAAATATTGTATATTGACTTCATGTGGTAAATAAATAAGTTATCTTTAAGCTGTTTTTTATCAAAAAAATGTGTGCAAATGGAGTACAGTGCAACTGGCTTAAATATATGTTCTCTAGCTCTAAAATTTTTGAAGCTGGGTTTTTCAAATTTCAGAGTCCACAATAATCTCCATTATGTCATATTACCCTCCTAAAATAAATAGTGCCATCTATAATTCCACAGTGCAGTAACCCTGAAAAGTGGAAGAAAATTTATCCTAATTACTAACACTAAAGAAATCACACTAATATAGGTATTAATATAGGGACAACAATTCAATATAATTCACCAAATATTCTGCATAAAATATCATCTCAAATGGAGGACTATATATGATTCAAAAATTGAAATTTCCCCATTTATGTTGAAGAACAAGTATAAGAGAAAGACTTTTGTTACATTCATGGTTTTGTGCACTCAACAGTAATACTGATAAATTATTTGTAAAGTAGGTGTTTTCTTTTTCTACAAATATTTAAATTATTTGGTTATGCTAAAAGACTGCTTTTTAAGTCTAAACATGTTTAAAATAGTATCACATATAGAAAAATAAGACATTAAATAATATATTAAAATAATATATAATTTGATATAATATTCCCTACAGATCCCTTCAAATTAAGATGTTCTAAGTCTTTCCCAACCCGTTGCATATCTGGGTTATCTAATCTGCTCTTGCTTTTTTAGCTATCTCCTATATGCTGTAATTACCAACTTTATAGTTTTAGGCCAGACCTCACCTCTACCTCTCCCACCCCTTTTACTATCTGGACATTTAATGGATGCTTCCAGAACAAAATATCCTTCAATAAGCTTATTATTCTCCCCTCTCAGCCTACTTATGTACTTCAGCATTATATTATAGTATCATAGTTAATACAGTCACCCAGCTAAAAACATTGTCATACTTGACCACTTCAATTTTATAACTGCCTACTTCCAATCACTTTGTATCTTTGATTATATGTATAGTACCCTATGCACAACATGCTGTTGTTTCTTGTCTCTCTGATTGTTCCTGTTTTTAACCATTTTTAGAAACAGCTCAGATGTCTCCAATCCATACATTTTCTTCTTCAACTCTGTGCATGTATCTATTTCCATTTATCTAATTATAGTATAATTTTGTATTTAATTTGCCTATCGTTTTTATTAGAAGGTAACTATATCTAGTCCCTTGCCATGAAGATCATCCCGTACATGGAATTTTCTGCTGTGAAGAAGATTTACTGAAAGTTTGGCACTTGTCCCCAAGCCTGCATCAGAAGAACAAGAACAAGTGGTTTGAGGAGAAGGAAGAGGAAGTTTATTAATTTGCTGGCAAATGAGGAAAATGGCAGACTCCCAACTTAAAGTACCAATTTTCCTAACTATAAGCAGAAATATAGAACGTATAAAGGGAGAGTTTTCAGCTTCAGTCTATTTTTGTTTAACTAGAGATGATGATTCTGATCTATCCCATCTCCGATGAAGACAGTCCCATGACTTCCTCCAGACCTCCACCTGGACAGTTCCATTGAGCCATATCCTGTTGTACAAAGAACAAAGGACACTCCCCTGCTTCTCCTGACCACTGGCCTGAGGCAGGGATGCAGGTTTTAATTCCCAAAAAGGTGGGTGGGGGGAGGTTTTAAAGAGACAGCTTGTAATACATTTTGCCCTTTTTCAGGCCATTCCTTCTGTTACAGAGATGTTATAAACAAACATTTTCTCCTCAGTATAGTACACTAAGGTTAATGGATCCCATTCTTACTATAGACTGCATACCTGAATTAAGACAGAACACAAATCCGCAAAAATCAAGGTCTTTATTCGTTTAGTAATTATACTAGGTTGCTTTTCTTTTTCTATAAAAAGCATCAAGGGAAATCCTTCTCTTCTTATTCCAAATGAAATCTGACATTTATGACTGGAAGTCACACTAGGTCCATGATTTCTGCTCTAAAAAATTAATAAGGGTATCAGAATGCTTTCTTACACTGTTGGTAAGGTTAACTGGTTGAATTCACAGATATTTGGCTTTGGGAGTGAAAATTCCTTCTGTCAGTCTCATTCTGTAAGTGAGCCGTGCTTCCTTCTCTTGGTCCCAAAACCAGTGGGATACTTGAAAAAGGTGGGAGCAATGGATTATAGCTGTACCCTAGTTGGCAGTATGTTTGGTTGGAAAAAAGGAAATGCACAAGATGTTTTTTGAAGTCGTGAAACGATTTTTACATTTCAATCCAAGGGATGAAAGCACTGTCTAGTGAATAAAGTGGCAAAAACTCTAGTTTGACTGACACGAACTCACAGATAGTTGTTTTATTTTTAATTTTTTAAATGAATGAATATATGCATGAAAAAAGCAAATATAAAATGTTTATCTTTTGAATATATTTAGCCCTTTTTAATTTTCATTTTGGAAGGGAACAATCAACACTTGACTATCTAACTCAAACCACGTTTTCCCAAAGTGTGATTTGCAGAACCCTGATTTCAGCAGCTGTTTGATAGGAATTAAATGGTAGAAAGATGTCGGTGATCAAACACATTTTGGAATCGCGTAGCTAAGCAAAGTTAAAAAGTTTCTTCTCTTCATGAGTTAGAGTATTGGATGTGCAAATATACCTTAGAATCTGTTGACATATGTAGATCTCGGTACTTATTTGAATATGGTATTTTTT
This sequence comes from Indri indri, assembly GCA_004363605.1. NCBI lineage: Eukaryota > Metazoa > Chordata > Mammalia > Primates > Indriidae > Indri > Indri indri. The sequence goes on along the minus strand of RJWJ010008018.1, from coordinate 37,827 downwards.
ATGGATTATCTCAAGATAAAAATATTTTATAGAATTCACGTCACATATGTCATGTGTTGCAAAATACTACCGTAGACAAACTGCATCTATTTTTCCTTTTCTTTCTAATATTTCTTCCTCTTTTATAAAAATGTTCCCCTTTCATTCTTTTGTTCTCGTTTGTTTACTTTTCTGACATTACTAAGCCCCCACTGAGCATGGCTTAGCAGGAGGTAGAAGCTATTTATTGTGGTGACAAGCTAAGTAACCTGAAAGGGTAAGAGAATGAGAAGAGATAAAAAGATGTTATTCTGAAAAAAAATCAATTTTTTTTTTCTGGTCTGCTAGATATTTTGTAGACCCATTTTATTATAATATAAATGACTACATAGAATGTCAACCTAAAGTACATCTTGGCCCCAAAGCCCTTTTGGGTAGCCATATAAGCTATTTAGGGATTTCATAGGCCTCTGAACTGTCATAATCCACATACTAGAATTTAGGTACTTGAGTTTAAGTAAAATATAAAATCTTTTTAAAAATTACAAAAGAGGTTAAAAGTGTCTTGAAAACTCACCATAGTTAATTTTAAATGGATTTTCTTTCATCAATATCTTTCTATTTCTCCTTTTAAGTGATATTATGTTAGATTATTAATTTAATGATTATGCCTTTAGTTAGCTTTTTTTTATGCTAAGAAAGTCCACCAGTAAATCATAATGGATATCATCCTGAAATGAAGTGTTTAAAATATTCATCCTGATATTTCATGTGACCCATTTATTATCATAGAATTAGTAAGTGGCATTTCCAAGATTCAGTATTTATAATAAATGAAATTGTTCTGGTATGAAAGAACTTCCCATAAGTAGGTTAATTGTTTATACTGAAGCACAGCATCACACAGTGGCATTTTCCCTCTAAACTTCTATGATTATAATTCAGGTTAAATCATAGGATGTTATATTTTATATGTATCATTGGAAAACTAGTAGAATCCTTAGTCAGTTTTTACTCTAGATCTGCAGAAGGTACAATGGAGACATTTAGTACAAAGTTTTGGCCCCAAACTCCCATGTAGAACATATAGCTGTGCTGACTTGAGCAGAGTGACCTTTGAATCAGAATTATTCCTCTGGTGCTTGTGGCCCAAAGCTTTGACTATAACAATAAAAATCATTTCATGCTCTCTGTTTTTATGCATATGTATATTCTAACTTTTCCCCCTGCTTCTCTCAAAATCTATAGCATTTTTAAAAGTGTAATAACTCTATTCTTTTATTGTTTGGGGGAAGGGAAACTCATTAGTTTATCGATGATTGTCACCAAGTAATTGCATCATTTTCTTCTTGTCAAAATATATTACATTTTTTAAAAATCCAATAATATAAATATTTGTAACTTACATGAAAAATCATGATTTCTTTCTTTCTTAACGAATGACTCATTTTGTTCAAAATAAAAATTCTCTTATGATAGATTTAGAATGAGATTTTTAGTGTACTTAATATAAAAAAATTATCCATCATCATTATTTTACAGATCAAGTAACTAAAATCTGGGAAAATGAAGTGTTATTCAATGATGTATATGTTCTTAATAGCAAAGATAAAATTATATTAAAACAAGTGTGTATGTTAGCCATAAAGTTGAATGGTGACATATTTAAGGCAAATGTGTGCCCCTTGGTCTTTAGAGGGGTGCCAAATCCTGGTATAACCAAAAAAAAAAAAAAAAAAAAACTATCAATTGTTCTGGTTTTGTTTACAGTTTGAATTTCTGCTTAATTTGTTCTGCAGTTGTGAAATCTGGTTCTATTCAGGTGCATCAGAATAAGTTCACAGCTTAGTTTCCAAGTAACTTTCTGTTCAGGGCCAATCAGATATCAACTATTCAGCAGCTGTGAATTAAGCTAGCCTTAGAGTTGGAATCAGATTTCTCTAGCACCCTCCTGTATGCCAGATGGTTATTTAGTAAACTGGGACATTTCTTGGTCTCTAGGAAATGGAAGACCGTTTCTGTCAGCATCCTGATTTTGGAAATGTGAGCTCTTGATAACATTTCATATGAGTCTTTGCTCTACTACTTAAGCTATCAGTTTGCAAGGCTTTCAGAGTTACAGAAGAAGTCTTTGCTGAAAAAAATGAGTGGGGTAAGTTTTCTTTTAACTCTATGCTCAATTATCAGCCAATGTTATTGCAGAAATGAGCTAGTGGGAAAAAAAAAAAGTCTCTAGAGCCAAAGAAAGCATGCGACTAAATTGCAGTTAAATGCTTGGTGATGCACACTAGAAAGACACAGGAAGAACTGAGAGATCAAAGTGCGATATTTCTTTAAATTAAATTGTCTGTATTAATAAGTATCACTGTATGATAATAATTTAAAGGGCCCTTTTTATTAACAATTCTAACAAATACTCCTCTGCTGCTTCTATATGCTAGCCCTGTGTATTCCTGTTTACTCTAGGGAATGGCATTTCTCCATGAACATGGAGCCATTGGTTACCCGTGAAGTTTGTGTTTGTTTTCAAACCTCAATCCCCAAACAATAGTCTCTTTCCCTCTATTCATGTTTCACTGAAACACTTTGTTATCATACACTTCATATGAATCACACAGGCTTGATAATTTCTTATCCTTTTAATGTCCAGAGAGCAATACATCTTAGTGATAAACATGGAAGACATAGAAAAAGGAAATAAAGACTTATTTTTTCATCCTGAAAGTATTTTCTAAGAAATATTATTCCATGATAATAATTAAGCTGAATTCATGATAATACATATTTGCGTAGTTCTTTATAATTTTCAATTTGACTTTTTTACTGTATTATCTTAAAGTGTTACAAGGACCAAAGAAGTACACGGTACACAATGATATTCCCATTTTACATGTAATGTTAGTGAATATAACACATGCAAAGTGTTTAGTATGTTCTTGTTTAGTATGTGTCTGTTCAAATTGTGCTGTATTGATGAGCTTGTTTAGTCTTCACAAAACCCTGTAAAGAAGCTCAATTATGATACATATTTTATGTGTAATGAAGGAATCAAAGCATAGAAAGTAAGTAACTCCTCGACATCCCACAGTTATAATGGTACAGCCACAACATAACCCAGACAATCTGGCTCTATAGATTTCCACTCTAACCTTTGTGTTATATTGCATCTCACATTACAATTAAGGAATTTAGAGCCTCATGAAAGGATGATTTTTTTCACGCTGTTATGTGAGCATTAATATAATGAGTCTGTTCTAGAGCTTCTGTCCTCTGATTTTAATTTATGAGAGATTACAAAGCTAAATGAGCATATTGCAAGCTCTGAAAAAAATTGTGTCAGTAGTTTTCTCAAATCCAATTAAATTATTTAATTTTTAGATAGGCATCAAAATTGGGACCAAACGGCAGCAATTTTTTTGCAATGGTGGTTTATGAATTTGTGGAGACATGATACATATGAGTAAAGCTACAAATGCTAAATTACAGTTAAGTAGACTAAATTGATTCATTTGTCCACCTAAGATTTACTGAGCCGCTACTCATAACAGGCACTTATCTAGGTGGTTCATATATGTCAGTGGACAAAACAAAGATCTATACCTTTGTGTGGTCTAAAAAAAAAAAAAAAAAAAAAATGGAGGGATACGAAAAAAAAAAAAACAAAGGAAAACAAAACCATAATAAATATGTAAATTATAAAAAAGTAAGAATTGTGGAATAAAAGAAAATATAAAGCACAGTAAGAAGGTATCTGAAACTTGAAATGGCTGATGGTAGTAGAATAGATAATATAGTTTTTAAGAAGGTGTTCATGCTGACATTTGAACAAAAATTGCAAAGAGGTAAGAAAGGTAGTCATACAAATTTCTGTGAGCACAGCACTCCAGAAAATGAAACAACTAATACAAAGACTTTAAGGTGGGGAATGACCAGTATATATAAGACATAGTAAATTGGCCAGCAGGACAGGCTATATAATTTACATAAAATAAAAAAGTTAAAAAATATTAAATATTTAAATATCATGACAAAAGAATGAAACACAGTTTGGGGTCCTTTTGAGCACTGGGCATAGGTTGCATGTCCGTAAAGCTGGCTCTGGTGGTAGAGTGAATGAGTGAGAGATAATACTATAAATATGAAGAGAGGACAGATCTTGTAGTATAATTTGGGCTAGAGAGAGGACTTTTGTTTTTACTTTGAGTGAAATGGGGAACCACTGAATGGTTTTGAACAAAAGAGTGACATGTTTTGACTTGCAGTTTTAAAAAGGCCTGTCCTACTGTTCTTTTGAGAATAGATGTAAGTTGGCAAGAGCAGAAACAGGAAAAATTTGCATTAATAACTAATAATTGAGTTGGATAAAAATACTTTAAGAAATCTGGTATCTTTGAAATGAATTTAATAGCTCTACCTTATAGGTATAAAAATGAATGTATATGTGTTGGTATGACTACATATTAAGAAGAATAGTTCAAGCTGAGAGGACTATGTGACTTCATGTAAATTGATTATAAGAGATAAAAATGAAATTAATTCTAGAAAAGAGGATTATATACTGGAATGGATGCGTTATATTCAATGTGATTTCCAGATTTGGAAATCTCATGAATTTTAGTTCTGTTGGTAATCAGAATACACATTTAAAAACATCTAATAAATAAAAACATATAAATTGTCATTGAAAGCAATAACCTAAGATAAGCATGTGTGAAAAGATTCTTGGAGATAACATCATCATTTGAAGGAATTTGTGCATTTGACTCTTAGCGGTTTTTCTGAGTGATAACTCCTGCCTTGGTCCTTAGTTCATGCATCCTGAATGATTTATTTGTAGTAACAATTTGATTATGCTAGTTTCAGAGTTCTGAGCAATTTTTTGTACACATACACATTCTAGGCTTTATAAATTAAATTAGAATTACAGAAAGTCAAACATTATGATGCCATAATGTAAGGAATTCCCCCTTGAAATAATTTTGTCAACTTTTATAAGGAATATTGAAATTCTATTTGTATTATTGTAAAGTGAGAAAAACTGCCAAAGTTAATTCATATAGCCTACGATATAAACAAAATTTTAAGAGTCTTTTGCTTTCAAAAACAAGAAAAACATGGTTATATTATATTATATTATAAAGAAATAAAGACAGAATGGGAAGAAACATAAGTAACCATGGATAATTCTATAAGACATATAAAACATAGATAAATACAATTTTAATATTTTAAAATAATTTTTTAAAAATCAAGTAGATTTCAGTTAAAGTGTTAGATGTAAAAAAGGCCATGATAAATGTACATAGTTAAAGTAAAAATCCAAAAAGAAAATCAAAGCAATTCGACAGAAATATAACTTTTAAATACCACTGACTGAAAAAAAAAATATCCCACAGGAAACAAAATGTAGCAATGTCACAGTTTACACATGAAAGAATCAACACAGAATGACCTACAAATTGACATAACCCTGTCAAAGTAATGGCTTGGAGTATAAAGGAAAAGGAAATAAAACTTAGGGTATTTAGGCAGAAAGATTATATCATGTATAAAGACAGGAAAATCAGTTTGTTATCAGTCTTTTTGACAATATCTAATACCATGAAACAATGAGATATGTAATTAAAATATTTTAGCAAAGAAAAGCCAGTATTTTATATTTAGTCAAACTGACCCGAGATATCTATTAGGACCACACAAAAACTCAGAAAGACATGTAAACTCAAAAATATAGTATGTAAAAAATTTCCGATCATTAATGATGAAATTATTCATTTATCATAATAGATAAATGCACACCATTTATAGCACACCAATTTCTTTAATACATTTAAATAGTGCTTTACAATAGGGTTATCACAAGGAAATAAACATTACATCATTTGCAACTATTTAAAGTTTTAATGAAAAATATTAGATATTTTCCTAAAATGTGCAAGGCAGTATATATTTACTCAATATTTAAAGCTTTTTGACTACATTTTTTTGAAAATAATTGTTCTGATAGCCTGTTATAGTAGTAGATTAAATAAATTATTAACATAGCTAAAATAGAAGAAAGGAGGTAGACTTAAGGATGTTGCAATTTCTAGGTAGAAGCAAACATGATCATTTTTCTGGAACATCTGGTAGATACGGAGAAGGATCAAACTAGAACTTATTTTAAATAAATAGCTGGATTCAGTGATATAGAGAACATGAAAGATTAAAAAAAGAATGATATATCATACATGATTCCAACTAAATCCAGAAAGACATCTGGAAAAACCTCACTGACAGAATTGGGTTAGCTGGAAAGCAAATGCACTTTGGGGGATGATGTGGAGGAGTTAAATTTTGCAGTAGTGAGTTTGAGCTGACAAGCCTCTAAATGGCAAAGCCTTTTATATATGCAAGTCGCGAGTTTGTGGTCAGGAATACAGACATATAAATGTGAGGTTACTGTTAGAGAAATAACTCTAACAATGAACTTAGATAAGGATTCTGAAAGACTAAATGAAGAAAACAGACGTTTCTAAGATTAAGTAATTTCCTATATTTTACAGTTGGTTTCACTCTTTTCCTAGCTGTAAGTATTTGCTGAAAGGTGGGGTGATGTGAGAAGATGCATTCAAAATGTCTTTGTCTCAGATTACTGTGTCTAAGTAAGTCACTCTTAACAAATAAAATTTTCATGAAGGTTGCTGTGAGCATGTCATATAAGGGCCCAGCTCTCAATTGCATTTTAATCTCTCAGCTTACAATAAAGTTATCATTGGGTAGATTGTAGGAGTATATGTGCTGGGGAGGAAGGAAATTCATCCAAGTGTGTAAAGTAATTTATCTCTATACATAGAACTAAAACACCAGCTATATTGCTCTATTGCAGCATTGCCTATTTTATTAGAAAAAATTAGAAAATAGCCTAAGGATGTGTCAACCCAATGCCAAAATGGATTGATAAAATCAGTAGAATAATAGTAAAGTTGTATATTTATTTTAAAATAATTGTAGTTGAATTTTAATATTTTCTCTCATTTTTAAGTAGATTTCTAATGAGCCAAAATATCCAAGTTAATAGTACAAAATTTTATCTAATTAATTTCTCTGCACATGTCAAACATTGCACTATTCAAACATATTGTAGTGGGTGGGATACGTGTTCAAATTTTTTGATTTCTTGAAATATTCAGACAGTCACAATATATGACAGCCTATTTTCTGAATCCATGAGCAACTCAGTTTTAGTTGTGACAATATTATTTTCAGTTGAAATATTTCTATCTTGAAAAAAAATGAATCATATTACTTGAAAATTTTACCATAAAACAAATCTTAAGTAACACCATAAAGGAAGGTGGTCAATGAAGCTTTACAGTTACACAGACCACTGTGTAGACTTATAAATCTCTCCACAGTCAAAGTGAAATAGGATTTTAATGATTATCGACATATTGGCAGAATTATTTGTAAATGATATTATATTAGATTGAGTTGGGAAGATAAGGAAATGAAAATAAATTATACATTTTATGAAATTAATCATATTTAATCTCAATTTCATATATCACTGGTTCATTTTTATTGTTATTTAATGTATTATAACCTAATTTCAAAATATAAGAAAGATATGAGATAGCATCTGGTCTAATAAAAGGAAAAGTGAAGAAAATTAATTATTAACTTCCTCCCAGAGAAAGTAAAACTATCTTGGCCTATACCATGCCATAAGTTAAGTAGAGTTTTAATATTTCTCTAAAACCTCAGGCATAATGTAGTATGTTTTCCATAAGAATGTGTCCAGAATTTTAATTTTTATCATACACATACTGGCTCCACTGAATGTATTACCCATTAACTAGGGCTTAGATTTCAAAAAAAGCAAGAGTGTGGAGAGGGTAGAGGGTGGTGAGAGGCATTGTGTTGGTTCAAGTAGGAGATGGATTGAGAAACAATTGCTAGTTTGAACATGCTAGTGATATAAATACCTGGAAATTTGTACAGGCACTTTTCAAAACAGATCTCTAGTCACTCCTTTTGTAATTATACATATAGAACAAGATTAATTTGTGTGCATCATTTTCCATTTTGGAAGTTTCAAACTCAATGACTTCAGAAACCTACTATTAATACAAAACTGAGTTTCATTAATAAATGAGATAAAGATGGAGGCAAATGTAGAGAACTTGGGATTTCAAGATACAAGTAAGTGTTAACAGAGTAATGTAAGAACTACAGATTTTTCAACAGAAGTGGGGAGTCTGCATCCCTGTTTGTGGATGATATGATCTTATATCTAGGAAACTCTAAAAACTCCCCTAAAAGACTCTTAGAATTGATAAGTAAGTTCAAGAAAGTCTCAGGATACAAAATCAATGCACATAAATCGATACCATTTCTATATACCAATAACAATCAAGCTAAGAGCTAAATCAAGAACTTAATAACATTTACAATAGCTTCAAAGAAATTAAAATATCTAGCAATAAACTTAACCAAGGAGGTGAAATATCTCTACAAGGAGAATTATGAGACTGATGAAAGAAATCAAAGATGATACAAAAAAAATGGAAAAACATCCTGTGCTTATGGATTGTAAGAACGAACATTGTTAAAATGTCCATACGTCCAAAGTGATTTACTGATTCAATGCAATTCCCATCAAAATACCAATGCCATTTTTCACAGACCTAGAAAAAAATAATCCTAAACTTCATATGAAACCAAAAAGAAAGCCTGAATAGCCAAAGCAATCCTAAGCAAAAGGAACAAATCTGGAGTCATCATTTCCTGACTTCAGATTATACTATAAGGATATAGTAACTGAAACAGCAACATGCTGGCATAAAGGAAAATATATAGACCAATGGAAAAGAATAGAGGACCGAGAAATAAAACAAAACGGCTACACAACCAGCTGATTTTCTACAAAGCAGCCAAAAACATTCACTGAAAAAGGTCGCCCTATTCAATAAATGGTGCTAGGAAAACTGGATAGCCACATGAAGAAGGATAAAACTGGATTCCTATTTCTCACCATATATCAAAACAAAAATTAACTCAAGATAGATTAAAGACTTAAATATAAGATCAGAAACCATAAAAATTCTAGAAGAAAACATAGGAAAATCTCATCTAGACATTGGCCTAGGCAATGAATTTATCAGCAACACATAAAAAGCAAATACAGCAGCAATAAAAATAAATAAATGGAACTTAAGCTAAAAATTTTCTGCACAGCAAAGGAAATAATGAATAGAATAAATAAATAACCTACAGAATGGGAGAAAATATTCACAAATCACACATCTGAAAAAAGGCCAATATCCAGAATCTACAAAGAACTCAAACAAATCAGCAAGAAAAAAACAAATAGCTACATCAAAAAGTGGGCAAAAAATGTAAACAGATTTTTCTCAAAAGAATATAGAAATGGCTAAGAAACATGAAAAAATGCCCAACATCACTAATTATCAGGGAAGTGCAAAATAAAGCCACAATGAGATATCACCTTACCTCTGTCAGAATTGCTATTATTAGAATGACAAAAAACAATAGATGGTGACACAGATACAGCAAAAAGGGACCACTTATACACTGTTCTTGGGAATGTAAAATAGTACAACTGCTATGGTAAGCAGTGTGGGGATTCCTCAGAGAACCATAAGTAGACCTATCATTTGATTTAGCAATTCTGCTACTGGGTATCTGCCCAGAGGAAAAAAAAAATCATTTTGTAAAAAAGATACCTGCACCCAAATGTTTATCACAGCACAAGTCACAATTGCAAAGATATGGAACCAACCTAAGTGCCCATCAACTGACGAGTGGATAAAGAAAATGCGATACACACCCCCCCCCCCCACACACACGCAGGCACGCACATATGCCCACATACCATGGAGTAGTACTCAGCCATAAAAAGGAATGAGGAATGAAATGTCTTTTGCAGCAGCTTGGAAGGAACTGGAGACGATGATGTTAAGTGAAGTATCTATCTCAGTTTCATCCCTGCCATGTAAAAATCTTGAAAGTTGTCATTTTCCTCTTTATAAGAAGACAAAGATGGGAAAACTGGTCAAGAACTTTTCTTGGAACCATCAGAAAACTTGTATAGCAGGAAAAACTGCTATTCCAAAATCTGAAAAAACAGTCAAATCCAAAGAGATACAGCTAAGATCAGCTTTACTGCAGCAGAAATCACAAATTGATAAGAACTCCAAAGCCATAAACTGGTAGAAATGTAATATCGATAAATTACTGAACATGAATAAACACGAGAGTTAGAAATTCCTGGGAGCTGAAGTTTTAGAGGGAAGCTCATCACATTCATAGGATTTACCTACAGGAACCCCACTAGATTCTCACAGATGAGATCCAAGAAAAAAATCCCCTCCTGGCTGTGGCAGGCAGAGGGGAAGAGTAATCATTAAAATAAACCCAATGTCTTCTCCACAAGGCCTACCATGGTAGGCAGGGAGGATGTTTGCCAGAGCATTATCCCAGTTGAGAAATGGAAATTGCTTTCACTGAAAGCCCTTCCTCTAGCCTGTCTGTGTCATCAAAGAGGGGAAAAACACAGTCAACAGCTGTCAGGGTGTTACCAACCTCACAGTTCTTGGTTCCTGAGTCAACAGAAATTGGAACGTGACCAAAATAGGAATTTATTATACAGGCAAGGCTTTATGAGGAGGGCTTCTGCTCGAGCAAAAGGGAGAGAGTGATGGTTAAGGAGCAATGAGACTGGCTTTCCAAACAAAGGACTGGGAAGCTTTTAAAGGGTAGTACAAGTTTGATGCCAGCATTGAAATCATAGCATGTAGAGGTAGAGTTTTGTTGACAGCTGCCCATCTGGTAATGATGTCAAATCTCCACCCTTGGGCATGATTTTTAGCATTAAAATGAGGCAAAAGGTCTATGAGCAGTCAACTTTGGGCTTCATCTTGGCAGTAACCAGTTTGTGCTGGCTTTGACTATGGTTGGCAGACCCCTGCTCCAACGGTTGCCTTGTCCTATTAAAGAAAGCTGAACTTCTACCATAGCTGGGCATCAATTATTTTCAAATTTGTTCAATATTGTAAGCAGACTTAATCTTTGGCTCAAGGCTCAATCAGGTAGCCAAAGTCCTCCTCTTATACTGTCTCCAGGCTGTCAGAAACAGATTACAAATTCTACAGACAGGAAAAGGAGTAGATGGCAGGGAATGGAAGCTGTGAAGAAACAATTATGAAGGTCAGAGCTGAGAGACACAGGCCATATACAGGTGCATATTTAATCTACTAAAGGAAAAAACTTAAAACTCTGTAAAATAACTTAAAGAGATTTATTCTGAGCTGAATATGTGTGACCCATAGCCCAGAAAACAGTCTTGAGAGGTCCTGAGAAAATGCACCCAAGGCAGCTGGGTTACAGTTTAGTTGTACACCTTTTACGGAGATGAGAATTGCAGATAAAATCATAAATCAATACGTGGAAGATACACATTGGTTTGGCCTGAAAGATGAGATATCTTGGAGGAAGGGGAGCTTATAAGTTATAGGTGGGTTCAGAGAGTCTTTGATTGTAATTGGTTAAAAAAATAAAGCTTTGTCTACAGGCTTAGAATGTTTTGAGTTAAAAAAAAAAAACGGAAGTCTGGTAATTAGAGACAAGCCACAATATACAATCATCTCTATAGGAAAAATAAAAATCTCAGGACCCCCTAAAATTTATCACGCCAAAAGGGAGAACTGAGCCTGAGAACTGAAGCGCACAAGCATTGCCATCCTCTCCCCAACGAGGTACAGGGGCCCTCTTTAAAGAACTGAACGGGCTTAGAAAATAACTAAACAGGTTTATTTATTTATTTGGTAGACAGGATGTGGGATGGAAAAGGAAGCCAGGCTGGCAAGATGGTTTTGTGATGCAGACAAGCCTCAGGATAACAGGCCTCAAGGAAATGTTTCTATCCAGAATTTTAGGAGTACCAGGCTCTCAGTAAACCTGTCCTAGATCAAATAGGCAGGGCCTGGCTGCAAGGAACAGAGATTCTCTACAGATACGAATTTCTCCTCCAGCATCTCCACCTAGACAGCCTTGCAGCATTATCCCTGTTTGCCCACAGCTATCTCAAAATATGTCAAAAAATGTATTTGGGGGTAAAACATTTATTTCTTTCAACCCTTAAGAAAACCTCTTCAAGATATACAGCTTATAGAAAATGAGTGCAAGTCAATTATTTTTTTCATTTTCTTTTCTTTTCTTTTTTTTTTTTTTTAAGGCTTGGGAGATTGTGAGGAGGGGTGCTTAATTGACGTGTTTGTTCTTGTTGGAGACAGAGTCTCACTCTGCCACCCTGGGTGGAGCGCAGTGACATCATTGTAGCTCACTGCAACCCTCCAACTCTTGGGCTCTAAGCCATCCTTCCGCCTCAGCCTACCAGATAGCTGGGACTACAGGCGCCACTACGGGTAGCTGGGACTACAGGTGCATGCCACAATGCCCAGCTGGGTTTTTTGTTGTTGGTGGTGGTGGTGGGTTTTTTTTTTTTTCCTTTCTTTTTGGTAGAGATGGGCTCTCACTTTTGCTCAGGGTAGTCTAGAACTCCTGAGCTCAAGCAATCCTCCTGCCTCAGCCTCCCATGGTGCTAGGATAACAGGCATGAGCCACCGTGCTGGCCAGAGAGAATGTCAGTTATAACCTTAGGACTGTAGCCTAAATAATCTCTTAAATATTGATTATAAGTTTATCTTCACAGACACAAACCAAGGAAAAGATATGATTGCTCTTCTACCCACCCTGAGAAGATCACGACATTGACTATTTCCTCTACCGTCTTTTTTCATTTTGTCTATATAGATTCACTGAGCACCACACAGAACTTCACAAAAATACGATCAATTGCCTCACTGCTCACCTTTTTCACCCATCCCCTTTTTCCTGTGTGCCTTTTTCCCCCTTTAAATGTGGAGTTCTCAATCCCTTCTATAGAGAGCCCAGTCCACAACAGATAATTTGTGGGCTGTGCTTTCCCCGGGCACATCCTCAAAATCTTGACTTAATAAACTTCAATTGAGTGTGACTCTAGTTTTCTGTTACTTTTTATTAAAGTTAACAAAATAATAAAATTAAAAATGCTTATGTTGTGCTTATGAGAAAACAGAACTAAAACTAAAACCTAAACCCAACCAAACCAAAACAAAACAGAACCTCAAAGAACTGTGAAAGACTTTTAACCTGTGTAACATATATGTAATTGGTTTACCAGCAAGAGAAAAAAGAAAACAGCAGAAAAAATATTTGAAGTCATAATAGCCAAGAACTTTCCAAAATGAATGACAAACACTGTACCACAGATTCAGGAGGCTCAGAGAACACCGAACAGGATAAACACTTCCCCTAGCCAAGAAAAACAAAATGAAACAAAACATACATCTGGGCATATCGTATTCAAACCTAAAAAAAAAAAACAAGACAAAGAGAAAATCTTAAACAAAGCCAGAGGATAGGAGGAAGCTTAGGTATACAGGAATGTTACTGCCCAACCAGGTTGTATTGCCTGCTACACAGAGAAGAGCCATCATTCTAGCCTTGTGCCCTTTTATTAGTTTGTAAACGGTGGTTTCAGGAAGACCAACAAAAATTAAAGTGGAATACAGTAAAGTGTTAAAAACAAAGAACAGGCACCAGCATATAATAATTTATCTCACATTAAAGCAAATGGGAAAAAATATAAATAATTACAGGGTCTAGGTAAAGAGTATATGGGGAGTTCCTCTATTATTCTTATACCTTTTGGAAGTTTAAAATTGTATCAAGAGTTTAAAACTAAATCAACGTAGAGGGTTGTACAAATAAACCCATCTTTCCAATTTATAATCCTTTAGGATTAGGCGAAAAGGAATATAGAAATCTAATTTTTTTCCCAGGGGATTTGCCTGAAGTAAGGAATAGGAAAATGCAAGTTAAATAATAATGCCTAGTGAAGTCAGTGCTGAGGGAGAAACACCTCAGAGTCATGGCAAGGTTTAAGATAGGCTTACAATGGCAATTTTCTTTACAACTGGACTTATCTGTTTCTTGCCACCAGCAAGTCCTGTTATTATAGACACAGCCTAGGATATCGTAGGAACAAAATGAGAGGTAGCATTTCATTTAAAGTCAGATAATTCTATTTTAACAAAAAGGAGGGAGAAGAGAAAAATGCAAAGTATTAGTAAGAAAGTTGGGAAGTCCCCTCAAATTTAAAAGAAATATAAAATATATCATCATATTTATTTTAGATAACTATTTTTATACACGGTCAAAATTCAAATAATAAGGGCAATTTTCAGGCAAAAACAAGTTACAATTGTGAATATTGTAAAAGTTTGCATAAAAGGAAGTTTGTATAAGTGGCAATTCCTATTTTCAATTTATTTTGTAACTGGTTTTATAATCATGAAACCTGTTGGTGTGAGCCAAAGGAACAGTTTATTCATGCACTATAAATTATTTCTGAGCTACTCCATGCTTCTTCCTCTGCCATCCCTATTAGAGTTAATTGCTGTAATTCATGTATTACTGGGAATTCTATGAGCCTACAAATAATATTGCAATTATCACTTTAAATTTTCAAAAAACTTTATCAAATCTGACAACTTCCTACAATTCTACATTAGATTCTAACTATAGGTTTATTGTCTTTATCATGATCTGAAAGGAGGAGGACACAGTTAATTGAAGGAATGTGATTAACCCACTAATTACTGATATTTTTCTCAGTTAATGGTTTTTTACATATGTGGTCAATAAGTGTATTTGGAGTATCAGTGGAGATTATCAAAATCTCTCAGAGAAGATATCAAGAATAACTCCTATATAGAAAGCTGGGTTGCTGTTTGTTTACGAAGTGGTCGTACATTAATCTTTATGAATAAAATTGTTCCCGCATAAGAAATCTCTGTACTAACTAGACTGTTAACTTTACCTGAAAAGTGGCCGTTTTTATCTACCTTTGTATTTCCAGTGTTTAGTATAAAGTCTGGCACAATATACTTTATAGACAAAATAATGGAAGGAAAGAAAGAAGGAAGAGAGTGAGGGAGGGAGGAAAAGGAGTTAGTAGAGTGGCAGGACTGGTCTTTTGAGGACAGGTAGACTAAATCTCATTTGTATGGTAGTATTTTGGATGGGAGTAGCATAAATAATCCTAGAAATACTTAGTAAGTAGAATCCTTCAATTCAGGGTCAAACAAGAACCATGTGATCTTGAGACTGCATCTTAAGTAAGGTGAGTTGAAAAGTAGAATACTTTATTTTTGCAGTTTAATATTAATTTAAAGAGAACTTGCATGGTATGAGAGCTCCAGAGGCTTCAGAAAGTCTGAAGGGAAAGAGGCACTCATTTTTTTCTGTTTTGGAATTTTCTTGGCTGTTCTTGGGAGACAGGTAAATATACCAGTCAAGAGAGTAAGTTTGGAAACTGGCCCACCTCCCTCCATTCCCAGACACGTGCTACTGTACGTTAAGGTTTAGTGTTTTTGTTTCAGCACTGGTAAAATGGAATTCATCGACATCAACATCCAAATCATCATTGGATTATCAAAATTGTTTTTAATTGTTGCCAATCTTTTTAGTGTGTAAAGTTGTCTGAGATTTTTATTTGTATTTACCTAAAGTCAATGAGATGAAATAGCTTTTCATTTGTTGTTATCCACTTTGGTTTCATCTTTTATGAGGCTCCCCTTAGGGTCTTTTGCCTCTTTTCCATCTATTATTTTACATTTTGATTCAAATCAATTACTCTGCTTGTGTGTGTGTGTGTGTGTGTGTGTGTGTGTGTGTGTGTGTGTGTGGTTTAAGAATTGTATCACTTATGCAAATTATTTTTAAACTTTGTTGATTTTTGTTCCTTGAATAAAAATAAATATTAATTCATTTTAAAGTACCATTATCACAAATGTTCTGTCACTTGAGTTATAAATAGTTTCCACTTTCCATAATAATATCTTTATTAAGCTATGTAATATTTAGAAGGTTTTAAAGTATTTGGAAATATAAACTTTTAAACTGTCTTTTCACTATTGAATGATAATTTGTGTTATGATCAGAAAATATGGTTTGTATATTTACATGTTCTATGGAATCCATAGAAACGTCCTTTGATTGGAAAAATATGAGAAATTTGGTAAATGCTCCATGTGTACTCAAAAATAATGAATTTTCCCTATTGTGATGGTGTATACTTCTTCATATATTTTTCTAAATCAAATTCGTTGTGTTCTTGAAATCTCCATAGTATTGTTCCTTCTTACATCTATTTGCTCTATTAGTTTTTTGAGATGATTTGTTTTTTGAGATTCAGACATGAACTATCTGTATATAATCAGAGATTATTTTGCATCTTATAATTCTGTTTGTTTTTCATTTTGAGCATATGCTGTTAAAACATCAAACATTCACAATTACTTTATATTTTGATTAGATTGCTTCTTTTATTGTTGTGTAATGACCCTCTTTGTACTGCTAATAAGTTGATCTAAAAATCTAATTTGCTAAAAACAATATTTTTGCCTTTTTTTTACTATTGCTTAATGAAAATTTTCTATCTCCAATTTACAAACATCCTCTGTGATTTTGTTTTGTGGTCCTCTTGAAAGCAAAATCTTTTTTTTTTTAAAGAATAATGATTTTTAATAGACTGTATCATTTATGTACATTTATTTGGTAGCCGATGTATTCCGACTTATTTTGATTATCTTTTCTGCGTGTTCTTTGCTTTTTCTCTGCCCTTTTTCACCAACATCCCTACCTTATTTTAGATTTATTAAACTTCTTTTTTCTCCCTCCCTTTTTCCTTCTCCTCCCACTGGTCTAAAAGTTGCATCATGGATCCGTTTACTTTTCATGTTATCATTAATTTGTTAACAAATATATGTAACATCCCATTTTTCTAATTGTGGCATATTGTTGAAGAATGACCCTCCATTTGTTCACTCTCCTTCGTAGTTTCTTCCAACAGTGACTCTTGGCATGAATAGTGACTTGTTTGGGCTTATTGCACTATAGTAAAGGAGATGCAAGAGGAAGCTTGAAAAGTACCTGTGTGCGTGCTTATTAGATATCTATTAAGAATCAGGGTAAACACTTAATCATGCCCTAGATCAATTTACCTAGTGGTTCCAGGACATGATTTGAACCGCAGTCCTAAGAAAATAAGCCTCTGCTACCAATACAAGATCTGGTTCTGACTGGGAATGCAGGCAGGCTCAGCGAGTTCCTTTTGCTACTGAGAAATATTTTGCTTCCATGTGAATCAGCCCACGTTATTCTCTTAGAAGATGATAGATCTGGCAAAGAGTCTCTAATAATCCCAGCAGAGGCTTAGACATGTAAGCTTGACCTTGCAGCCTGGTCAAGCCAGCCTAGACCAGAACTGCTAAGCACGTCCACAGAAAATGAAAGCTATTTAGTCTCAATTTTTATCTTTCCAACAACACAAAAAGGTCAGAATATTTGATCACTTTTCAATATGCTCCCTCACTTCCATCTTTTTCTGTTATCTAGAATTTTAGGTCAATCTTGTTTTTAAGAGTTAAAAAGTTATAAGTGTATTTTAATAAATTGTTAACTAAATTAGCCAAAATATTTTACTAAAATATTGCTCACCATTTCTTCTTGCATCCCACTCTTTCTCTGAGGGAGATTTTTATCTTTCATGAAGAACAAATTTTAGTGTTTCTTATAATAGTGATCTGTGGATTGGGTACCCATATATTTATTTTTATCTTATTATTAGAGAAAAAATTATATATATTTATAATAATATATACATATAACATGTTATATGTAATATATTTATTATATAAATTTGTGTTTGTTACATGTAAAATTTATTGTATACAATATGTATCATATAAAGTATAAAAATATATTTTATCTCTAATAATATATATTTACTAAATATATAAATCATATGTAATTATATATTATTCATATATAAATAAAATTATATATAGGATTTTTTCAAGATATAGAAATCTAGATATTTTCTTCCACACTTTAAAAATGGCTATTTACTTATTTATTTTTGCCTCAGTGGTTCCTGATGAAAAATTTGTTGTCCAATTGTCATTTTTAACCTAAGTATTTGCATTTTTCTCTCAGGTAGCTTATAAGGTTTTCTTTTTTTTCTTCATGTTCTAAAAGTTATATGTATACTTGTGTGGTTTTATTTCTATTTATCTTGCTGGGAACTAGATGTGATTTTTTTCAATCTAAAGAACCATGTCTTTTTTAATCCAAAAATTCCCAAACGTAATTTTGTCTAATCTTGCTTCTCTGATATTTCTTCTAGTCTCTAATTCAGATTCTTCATTTAGGTATATGTTAGCGATTCTCAATTTATTCTTTTTATTTCCTAACTTATTTTTCATATTGTCCATGTCATTAACATTTGTGGTGGACTGAATCAATACCTTAGTATAATATAGTCTTTCGATTCTCTAATTCTCTTTTTATGTGGGTTGTAACATGTACTATTTGTGAGTTTTCTATTTTTATTTCAATATCTATTTTAATTTCTCTCCCAAAATTGATATTCTCTTTTCTGTTTTACTTTGTTATTGATTTATATCCACAAATATTTATTTCATAACTTTTTAAGCTTATTATATAAATGCTGTTATCTCATTTTTCACTTTTAGGTATTTAAAATATAATGACTTTATTTTTAGGAGATTTTTCTAATATATGTCTTTCCACAATTAAAAGTGAATTCTCCTAATTGATGATTGTCTCATGACAAAGCTTTCCTCATTTGTTTGCAACTCCCTTTTTCAAGCTTATTATGAAAGAGAGGGTGGGAGGAAATATCTATGTTGGCACCTGTTGGACTCCACTCAGCCCACCTGAGTTCCCAGTCAGAACCAGACTTTTCATTGGTAGCACAGCCTATTTCCTTATGAATATATTTCATATCATGTCCTAGAGCCATAGGGTAAATTGATCTAGGACACGAATAAGTTTTCACCCTAATTCTTAATAAATATCTAATAAACATGTAGTACAGGCTGCAGGCAACCTGTAGCAATTTAGTCTCTGATTATGAGAAAGGTGTTCTGATAGCATCCCCCCACCCTGAATTCCAGGGCTATCCCTCTAACTAATAAAAAAAATTCTCCAGTACCTCTATCTCTTTCTGCCTCTAAACTTCTGACTATTGGTCTGAATAACCTTCTGTTATTGCTGTGCCTCTTTTTCTCTGAGATATTTATTTTAACTTTGAGTTTAGCTAGGTTGCGTATGCTTCATTTCTACTGATGGAAGGGAGGTGGTAAGTTTCTGCATGGATCAAAAGGGTATTTTTAGAAAATGCCTACATGTTTACTTCTTTAAACACACTTTATTTTTAGAGCAGTTTTAGGTTCAAAGAATGTGTATTCTGCTATTTTTAGATGAAGCAGTCTATAGATGTCAATTATACGCAGTTGATTGATAACGTTGTTGAGTTCAACTATGTCTTTATTGATTTTTTGCTAGCTGGATCTGTCTATTTCCAGTAGAGTGGTGTTTATTTCTCCAACTATGACAGTGAATTTATGAGAGTAAATTTGTCTATTTCTCCTCATAGCTCTATCATTTTTGACTCATGTAGTCTGATGCTTTCTTGCTAGACACATAAACATCAAGAATTGCTATGTCTTCTTGGAGAAGTCACCCCTTTATCATTAGGTAATGGCCTTCTTTATCCCTGATAACATTCTTCATTTTGAAGTTTGCTCTATCTGAAATTACTATAGCTATTACTGCTTTCTTTTGATTGGTGTTAGCATAGTATATCTTTCTCTTTCCCTTTACTTTTAGTTTATACACATCTTGATATTTAAAGTTGGTTTCTGGTAGACAGCATGGAGTTGGATCTTGTTTTTTATTCCACTGTAACAAGCTGTCTTTTAATTGGTGTATTTATACCATTGATATTTAAAGTGATTCTTTATGTAGTTGGATTTACATCTACCATATGTGTTACTGCTTTCTATTTGTTGCCCTTGTTCTTTGTTCCTAGTTTTGTCTTCCATTGTTTTTCTGTCTTTTATGTTTTTAATTGAGAATCCCACATGAGTCTATTTTCTTTCTTTCCTCAGCATATTGGTTACATTTTTTCTAAACTTTTTTTAGTGGTTCTCTAAAGTTTGCAATATACATATACAGCTAATCCAAATCTACTTTCATATGATACTATACCATTTTACGGGTATTAAAAATACCTTATATTAATAATAACAACATGCTAATTCTTCTTTTCTATTTCTTGGAACATTACTGTCATTCCTTAAGTCATACATAAGCATATCGAAGCATGTATATACAAGTATGCATAATCAAATACATGGTTGATATTATTTTGATCAAACTGTTATCTGTTAGATCAACTAAAAATAAGAAATAAAAGTTTTCATTGTACTTTTACTTATTCTTTTTCTGATGTTCTTCCTTTGTGTAGATCTGATTATCAGATCTATATCATTTTCCTTCTTTCTAAAGAACATTTAACATTTCTTGCAATTCAGGTAAACTGGCAACCAATTCCCTCATTTTCTGTTTCCCTCATTTCTATTTGTGTAAGAAGTTCTTTATTCTACTTCACTTTTGAAGAATAATTTTGCAGGGTATGGAATTCTAGGTTGGTGGGGTTTTTTTTTCCCATCAACACTTTACATTTTCATTCCACTCTCTTCGTGCATGGTTTCGGAGGAGAAATTCAGTTATAATTCTTATCTTTGCTCTTTTATAGGTATTTTTTTTCTCCTTTAGCTTTTTTCAAAATTTTTTATTTATCTTTGATTTTCTGCAGTTTGAATGTGATATGCCTGGGTGTAGTTTGTTTTGGCATTATTTTTCTTGGTGTTCCCTAATCTCCCTGGGTCTATGGTTTGCTGCTTAACATTAATTTTGAGGAAACTCTCAGTTATTACTCTTTCAAATATTTCTTCTATCCCTTTCTCTCTTTCGTCTCTTCTCAGTATTTCTATTATTCATATGCTACAATATTTTTACTTATTTCAGTTTTTGGAAATTCTGTTCTATTTTTTTTTTTTTTCCTGGTCCTTTTTCTCTTTGTTTTGGAAGTTTCTGTTGACATATCCTCAAGCCCAAGAGATTCTTTCCTTAGCCATAAGCAGTCTACTAATGAGCCTGTCAAATGCATTCCTCATTTCTGTTACAGTGTTTTCTATCTCTAGCATTCCTTTTTGATTTTCCCCCCTCCCTTTAAGTAGAGCCAGGATGGCTAGAGGGAGCAGGCATTGGGCGTTTTTCTTCCCCCAGGTCAGTAAGACTCTGATTAAAAACAACAGCAACAGAACACTAAGTTCATCACAGGTAAAATAGTTTCTCTTGAGGGCAGACCTTGTTAAGTAGAACGCAATGCTCTGGCATATTTTCATCCTTTTCCTCTCTCCCTGCCAGAAGCATGAGGGAATTTTTCTCTCATATTCACTGTGAGAACCTGGTCAAGTTTCTGGAGGGAAAACTCATGACAGTGTGGGAACCACCTTATGACTGGGTCCTTTTTCATTTTTCACTTTCATACTTGTCCATGCTGAGATGGCAGCATGAATTCATCAGTTATAGTTCAAGTTTTCCTACCCTATTACTGAGTCTCATGGAAGTTTCTAATCATAAGTTTCTGTTTCAATAAGCGTGATTCTCTGTGTTCACTTGTCTGTCTTTCTAATTATGGGGGCAGCAGTTTTCCCAATGACCTCACTTCTCTGTTGAATCTAAGAGGTATTGATTTTCCAGTTTGTTCAGCATTTTTTATTTGTTTTTAGAATAAAGTGAGAAGTTCTAAGTTCCTTACATGCCAGAATGGAAATAGAAGTCCTACATGCTTAATTTTAAAAGCCTATTAAAATTATCATTTTATTCTTTCATTTATTCTCCAAATACATATTATACATTGACTTTGTGCCAGGCACTATGTTAAGTGTGATGAAGGAAGACAAAAAATGTATTTAGTTCTTAACTTCAAGATGTATGGTTATTATTATTTTCTACATAAATATGTATTGCTAATAAACATGGATTATCTTTTAACAGATGTGTCTCAGAATGAGGGCAATATTAGTTAATTTTCTATTAGTTGTATTTCTTTTTTTTTGCCAACATGTCAAAAAGAACCTTTATTACTTTTATAATTGCCTCTTATGCTTTCTTGCCAGATGCCTTTGGAACAGCTGCTTTCTGGGCTGGAGCTTTTTGACTCTTCTGAGCTTTTGGAGGAGGTGCTGCCTTCTGGCCTGTGGCTTTCTGGGCAGAAACCTTCTGGGCTGAAGCCTTCTTGCCTGCAGTGGTCATCTTTTTTGCTGGAACTTTAGCAGCAGCTGCTGCAGCTGCAGCAGCACCCTTAGCAGGTGATTTTTTGGGAGAAGCTTTTAGGAGGGCTGCCTTTTGAAGCTTCTTAACTTCATTCTTGATTATTCTGTTCCTCATTTTCTTTGCCTTCATTACTTTAAAACGATCAAAGTCCATCATCTAAGCTTTTCTTTCTCTGTCTTCAATCTTCTTGGCCCATCTCGTGGCTGCCCATTTTGTATTTATATCTGCCTTCTGCCAGGCTTGTCGGACATACTTCTGGTGGGCACTGTGTGGGAACTTAAGGATGAAGTCAGTGAGCTGCATGCATTTGAAAGGCATGGCCTGTCTTCTTACCTGAGTGCAAGGTCCATCAACCAAAGCCCTGTTCTGATCAATAACATCTACAATCTCGACAGCTTACAATGCTCAAATCTCATGGCAATCATGAAAATCCCAATTATTCACCTGATAACTTTGATATGCCTATGATAGCTGTGAATTTAGAATTAACATGGAATATAAATTTCTTTGAAAATCAAAGAGAAACTGAAATTTTTGCTTAGCATTTTAATAGGTTTATATTTTTAATATAGGTAATTTTTATTCAAGTCCCAATATGACTCATTTTCTAACTATAAAATCATATATACCCAATTATAATTTATTTTATATAGTCTTTGATTTACAATGTAATGTTTGTATAATTAAGAAACTTTTTTCATTTTTTGTTTTTAATGGGATCTTTTTCCAGTCCCAATCTTCAACCACAGAGCCCTTCACTTGCCATTTTATGCCTATTACAGAGGTTCAGCAGAGGTTCATGTAAATTTCTGTTTAATAAAGTCCCCCCAAAATAAAAGTACATTCTCAAGTAATAATAAGAGTTGAGAAACTTGTGTCTCTCATCTCAATAATTTTGCCATATTGTTTATTTTCACACTTTCATGATGAAGTGGTCACCTTATACCTTGATACATTTTTCTCTTTGAAGGTAAACTATCTCTTTATGAATTATTCTTTCAGTTGAATAAATTTATATTCACTTAATTATTCCTGTTTCTCAGTCTTTGATCATAATGTATGAAAGAAGAAAAACAGGGTATCTAAAAGTGGTGTTGTATTGCAAGTGAATTTTCTAAAATAGAATACTCTCTCTTTAGACACATTATATTCCTGTTTCTGCTCTAGAATATCCCTGGGAAATGCTTGGCTGATTTCTTTTATCATTACAGGTTCTATTCTTTTCTGTAATTTTAATATGTGACAGGTGAGATTAAAAAGATGGAAAATGCCATCCTCAAAAATGGCTAGACATCTCAAAAAGTCAAAAGCATTATGAAATTTTAAATGACACAAAGATGAGTTGGAGTAAAAAAAATACAGATTAGAAAACTTGATACAACTTTCACTTGTAAGTGTGGCAATCATTTATTAATAGTGTTAATGGAAGGTATATAATATTAGAATGGAAAGCAAAGTGCATTTTATAAACTAACATGGGATAGACCGTAAAGCTCAAGTCATTACCATCTATTCAAATATATTTTTATCTGTGCTACTTCTTTGCCTCCTATTCAAAGAACACAGATAACTTTCAGAGCTTATTGCAAGTACTTAGGTTGTGAGGCGTAGATAGTACCAGTTGACTAGAATACATATAGTAAAAATATATTACGAACTCAAGATATTTTTTCTAAATTTGTTTATTTTATTTTAGTGTAATTCTTGCCTCCTATTTTTAGTAATTGATAAATACTAAGCCTCGAAATATTCTTGTGTTGTAAAGCAAGCTACAATTACTTAGGTAGTATTTATTTTTAATTAAAAAAATTCATCCGTTAATTCCTTCCTGTTCAACAGTGAATGGCAAACTGTTAAAAGGCTAATGTTAATTGTAGCTGACCCAGATTTAAATAAATTCAACACAATCCATGTAGAGCATAGTTTGAACAAAGGCTCCTTGTTTTATAATTGAAACATAAATGTTATGAATGTACAATTCTGTACTCCTAATCCCTGAAGACTGTTATAATTTGTAAAGCCTGGAGATGAAAAAAGATTTGTGGGGAGATAATCTATATTTTTAAAAGATACGAAGTGTCTTATTAATATTCAGCACTCTTTTTTCAAATTGTTCTTGTTATTTCTTCAACAAAATTTTATTAACTCGGTGATAGATATAAATCACACTCTAGAAACTGAGGATATCAAATGAATAAAATTTGAACCATATCCTTAAGGAACTAAGAGACTGGTATGAGAGAATGAGCAATTAAAATGTTACTGTGTAAATGCTGAAAGATTATGAATGTAAGATGTGGGGATGAAGAAAGCGATCAGGTTGATCTGGATGTAGGTGCAATTGAACTAAAGCAGATAGGACAAAGGATTATTACAGAACCTGAGACAACATAGTAGCATGAAGCACAGATTCCTGTTTTGGGAGATTTTACATATTTTAGGGCTAAAAAAGATGCGTGACAATCTGTCACTCTTTTTCATTTGCTTTCATATGTTCTCTTCCTAATGCTTTTAGGGGTTCAGAAATTATGGTAGCAGTTACACAAGACAGAAAACTGCATCAAAGTCATCCTCTTTCCTTTCTTTTCCACAGTGAAACTACTCTGTAGGTGACATGCTAATATTTGGAAAACCAGCTATCAATAAATAACCCCTCAAAAGAGAAAGACTGATTAACAATTTATTGGCTATGCTTTGTTTTCCTGTTCACTGATACAGAAAGTTCATTATGTACATTATAATGTTTGTTTATTTCAACATGTAAGCTCTTCCTCTGATTGTGCATATAGCAGGGGTGGGGGTGCACATTCACCAACAATGTTAGTTTAATAAGACAACAGATATCTGAACATTTTGAAGGTAGAGTCTAATCATGTGTACTCTTCTTTGTTCTAGCTTAAAGACTGTCTCTGAAACTGATTAGATTATAAATTTTATGCTCAGTTTGCTGAATAACATTTTTTGTGAGTTAATTTTCTAGGAACTAATTGAAGCAATGGAAATATTTTGAATAACATCTTTACTTCCTTGATTACATAACTTTTTGTATAAGCAAATTGCACATGAAACCCACGAATTTCTTTTTTCAAGACTATAATAAAGTCAAGGTAACTGTCATTGTTAGGTGAGGTATTAGTCAATACCTAACTTTTTCAAACTAAGCAAATAAAGGCTAATGCATGTCCATGCACTGTGTAAAACTTTTTTTTGATGATTAATTATTGTCTTTTATCTGATACATGTTATTAAACTAAGAGGAAACTGTTTTCCATGAGATAACTTATTTATTCGTTTGTGGTTACCTGTAATTTGGGGATTGAGACAATAAAGTCATGTTGACAAGGATTCTGAGGCAAAATCAGAACTTGGGTTGGGCATGGGGGGTAGGAGTGGGATTGCTGCAATTAAGGAGCAATACCAGTAGTTCAAGAAAGGGGAATGGCACTTCTTGAGCCTTATATTTGCCATCTGTGTGCCAAAGTGATGGTGTACTACTTGAGTTCCCTAACAGGTAGG
Source organism: Indri indri (assembly GCA_004363605.1). NCBI lineage: Eukaryota > Metazoa > Chordata > Mammalia > Primates > Indriidae > Indri > Indri indri. The sequence continues at coordinate 12,012 of RJWJ010008018.1, read as the reverse complement.
ATGGTCGCATGACTTCAGGAAGACACTTGAGCCTTCTCCAGTGGGCATGTTTCCCATCTAAGCTCTAAGTCACTCAAATAGGTCGGTAGCAATTACCAAATAGCTTCAAATGCTTGTCTCAAGTGTACTATCTGTGCAAAAAGAAACATCAATTTCTGCTATTCAAATGGTAGCTAAAATTCTGAGATGATTGTTCTTTATCTGTATAATTTTCACTTCATATTTCTTTTCCACATTAGGGTTTATTTAACTGATGTTAGTTAAAAGAAAATAACACTTAGAATGAAAATGCCTTTGAATTCTCTCTACATAATTATGTTACCTCTTTGTCACTTACCAAGGTCAGTATATACTGGTGGCTCTTAACTTTATTGTGCAAGAGAATCACCTGTTATATATGCCTGATTTTGAGCCTCACCCATAATTACCGATTAGAATCACAGAGGTGTAGTCTAAGAATCTGCTTTGTGATGAGGTCCACAGGAAATTCCAGGTCAAGTTATTGGGAGACCACACTATGCTAGTTACTAAAATCACCCCCATTTGTGCTTTTAATTGAAATCTACCTATTTAAAAGTCTCATGAGTCACACAAAGAAAAAAATACCTTTAGCATGAATCATTTCGTGCATTAGTTTAAAGCTTTTAAATTTAAATCTTTGTCCTCTCCTATTGTAATCCCAGTAAGATACAGTTACTTCCACCCGTCTATTTTTCTAGCTAACATCTGTGTGAAAATCTTCTTCCCACACTAACAGCCTGTATGCCAGCCAGCCACAGAATTACCAAGTTTGGAATGCTATTCTTATATAATTGCCGTCTTTGGAAGATAGTACTGCTGTGCGTGATACTAGTTCATTAGTTATGAGTTGGAATGGAGCTTGAGGATTAAAACAAGAAACTCTTCATTTCCTTCAATTCAGCCAGAGCCTCTGTTGCTCTCTTTACATAGGAGGTTGATTCCAGTCTCAAAATCAGGTGAGCACACCCACCCAGGGCACATCATTCACTAGCAGCAGGACATCTCCTATTCTCCCTCCCCCTTAGCTCCATGGGACTACCAGCTGCAGAGCAAATGCAGTGCAGCCCCCTTGCCTAGAACAACTGATTTCTACCGAGTGGGAAATTGATGAAGATTGCATGATTCCAGTCAATTTCACTCGCAATGGGTAAGAAGCGCCTGTGTACAAGCTGGTCTAGCACTTCCCAGAGCAGCTGCTGCCCTTTACCTGAGCCCTGTCAAGATGCAAAAAGGAAAATGGAGTGAATAAGAAACAGGAGAGCAAACGCGCAAGCCTCTCTTATTTTCTATCTTTTTCTAATGATTAAGTTAAAAGGTTCACATGTAGTTATAGTTTTACCTAAGGTATTGGAACTCCAAAATGGTTCATAAAGTTCCAAACATTATAGGATTTATTTTCAGTATGCTACATAGGACACAGGTTTGCTTGTTTTTTTTTTTGTTTGTTTCTTTTTGTTTTAAATTTGTTTGTTTTGTGAATGGCAGGCCACTAACATATCATAGGCTTCTGTAAAGAATGTAGATAAACAATTACTTAAATGAAAACACTTTTAGATATTTACAGAATTGTCTAAACTGAAAATTTCACTTCAGATGTAGAACAAGAAGATTATGAAAATTATGAAGTACGATCTCTGCAATTCTTGGTTAGCCTTCCACACCATCCCAATCCTACACACGTATCTGCACATAGAGCTAACTAATTAGCTAGAGTCCCAGGAAGAGTATCGCTATATCCCCGCCCTTCTTACATATTTTCTGTATCTGCATCATATTTTTGATACTTGCTTGAGTCTTTCTCATGACAATGTGTACACACCCCTCCCCTATATTTTCCTCTCCCACTTACAGTCCTCTCTCTTTCTGTTGCACATAGGTGCACGTGCATTTTTAATTTTGAAACTAAATTGCTCCATATTGCTATAGTGCCTTCATCATCATTTTCCATTTATTTCTTAATTCGCTAACGTCTGTATAATTCCCCCCGACTCCATCAGACTTACTTTGGAAAAGATCACCAATAAATTCATTTCCCAGAACAATGAGAATTTCATATTTCATCTCTAACTTATTGCATTCAATATTTGTGACCACTTATTTTGCCTGAAAATAGTTAGTCCACTTGGATTCTGCGACACTATTCATTTTGCTTCCCCATTCCACATTAGTATTCCATCTTTTTCCTTGACTTTTTTTTTCCTGTTAATTAAATGTTGATATTCTTTGGAGTCCTTATCTTAGCTCTTTCCTTTTTATAATCACTCTCATAGTTTTTGCTAAAAGCATTATGTTGTTGACTATAAATATACTACAGGAAATAAACTCCCCATCCAGATAATACCAAACTAGGCCTCTACCTTCTTTACCGTTTTCACCCCATTGCAAATGTATTCCCTCTCTGCTATAATAAAATCCCAGAAACTGTGCTTATAAAAACAAAAATTTTTCTTTCATTTTTCCGGAGGCTGAGAAGTCCAAGCTGAGGGCACTGGCAGAGTCAGTGTCTGATGAGGGCCTCCTCCCATATAGATGGTACCTTCTCACTGTGTTCTCTCATGCTGGAAGGGGTAAATGAGCTCCCTGGGGCCTCTGTTATAAGGGCTGTAATCCCATTCATAGGGGCTCTGCTCTAAGACCTCATCATCTCCCCAAAGTCCCTCTTAATGCTGTCACCTTGGGGATTAGGATTTCAATATATGATTTTGGGGAGCATAAACATTCAGTCCATTGCACCCCCTATTATTTTTTTCTCATTCAGAAAATATCAGCACCGTTAACTCAATCACCAGACCTAGATTTCTACTTTTCCTTTAACCTCTATACTTAAAAATGAAATCATGCCAATGTGGCTCCAATATTTTCTTGACACACTTGCCCCTTTTCTTTTCCTGTTTCCACTATGGTCCTTCAAACCCTCATTATCTGTTACATCAACTTTGACAAAAGCTCCATTTTGCCAGCAAAATGTCCACTTTCCCTACCAAATTGAATCCAAATTCCTTAACATTTCCCCTAAAGCTTTCATGAGTGATCTCTACTACATATCTTTTCTGCCTGCTCCTTTATGCTCTTGTAAACAGAAACTTCTTGTTCCTAGGAAACATCATGCTATCTCTTGATTCCTCGATATATTTATTTTTTACTCCTCTGATGGTAAACCATTTTTTCCACATAAAAGACATTTTCTCTCTTTTTAGTCAGCTCCCCCCACCCCCAAATTTGCTCTACTATTGACCTCTAGGAAAATTTCTTGAATTCTAGGCTAAACTGACTCTTGTTTCATCACTAAATAAAAGTAACAAGGTAATATCATGGATTTTTTTTCCTCAAGGAACTCAAAGTGCTTTACAAAAATAATCATATTTATCACCAAATATGTCTGTAGGAGAGAAGCAAATGTCATCGCTGGCATTTGAAAAAAGTATTTTTGTAGCTATAAAATCTGCCTTCCTCTCTCTAGTCCCTAAGTAGAATGATATGAATCTAGGATTTTATAAGGTTTCTCTAAAACAAAAATAGGCATTTCTCTTTCTCAGGAAAATACCTAAAAGATTATAATACCTTGAAGAATCTAGTAAATTCAAGAAACATTCAGCTATGTCAGCTTTTTGTGGCCTGGAATGGGACTGTGGATCTGTAAGAGAAAAAGCAAACTGCATTAAGTCTATGTGTTCTGCAACAACTTCAACTCAGTGGAAGATATGCACTCTATTGCCATTTAATTTACAACAACCATAAGAGAATCAGGATTCAACTGTAATTAGGAAAACAATTAATTTTACCAAATCTATTTTCAAGAAGATTTTTAAATCTTTGTTGCATAAAAATATTTTCAATAAAATATATTTGGTAACTACTAAACTGAGTTTTTTTCATTATAATCCATAATCACATTCCATCCTATAAATGTTAAAATTGAAACATCTATAAAGAAGATTTCCATTTTCAGAGCTGATATGTAAAGAATATACCAGTCATCACTCCATCTTTACAAAAAAAAAAAAAAGATGGACAAACTTAATAGTTCTACTTGGACCCATTAGAGGGCAAACCATTACACCAAAATCTGTACAGACACGCTCAGGGAGAAACCAGAGATTTGCTTACCTGGAACAGATGCTGTTGGAACAATACACGGGTGAGAAAACTTAAATGGTAATTTTGACATATTGCTTGAGGCTGCATGAGGATTTTAGCTTGAGAATGAGAAACTCCTGGGGACAAGGTCAAGGTTAAAATTTTGACATACTGAATCCCAGTATGTTCTCCTAGTGGAGAGATGAGAAAGCTACCCTCTAACTGCCTCAGGGGAAGGGAAGTAACTAATGCCCAGAGCCTTCTCTCCCAGAAAAAAGACTGACAGATCATTATTTTAATGGGGGGAAGGATATTCCTCTCACTCCAACCCTCTCTAGCCCTCTTTTGTTACCTAAGGGAGAAAAGGAACAGTCAGGATGGGTCAGGGCACCACGGAAATAGATTGAGAATGCTGTTGTCAAGGAAAAGAGCAGAGGGAATGGAGAAAATGAGCAGTAGCGGTTGAGAAAAACTTGCGATACTCACAGGCCTGTTACATAGCTTCATTAAAATGATGGGATTTAATCAGAAGATTTTAGAGTGATTCCTCCCTCTGACAGTTTTCCACCATACCAAGATGATTCCAGGATAATATCAAGGATTACAGTTGAAGGATTCCTCTCTAAAGAGGAATATTTAAAGAAGTCCAAAGCCAATGTGAGATGAAAAAACACCGGAGGAATTTGAAGCCTCTGGCACCTGTAGATACAGCAAACTTCAGACACAGCCTGACTCCTAGTCAGATTAAAATGGAATCTCACACTGAAGTCACATTTTTCCTATTAGGCAACATCAGTGGCTTTCAACAATGATGACAAATTACAAAACATGCTTAATGGCAAGGAAAACACATTCTGAAAAAGTATAGCAATTATCAAAACCGGACAAAGATATGACACAGATGTTGGAATTATCAGATATGTCATTTAAAACAACTGGTTAATATGTTAAGGTCTCTAATGGAAAAACTAGATAACATGCAAGAACACTTAGGTAACATAAGCAGAGAGAGAAAAACTCTAAGAAAAAAGCAAAAAGAAATGCTGGAAAGAACAACATTGGAAAAGAAAAAAAGAATGTTTTTAATGAATCTCTCAGTAGACTTGATATGGTAGAGGAAAGAATCAGTGATATAGAAGACAGGTCAATAGAAACTTCAGAAACTGAAACACAAAGAGAAAAGAAAAAGCTCTACAAACATCCAAGAATTGTGAGACGATTTCCAAAGGTGTTATAAATACATAAGTGAAATGCAAGAGCAGAAAAATGAGAGAATGGAGAAGAAGAAATATTTGGATAAATAATGTCAGAATTTTCCAAAATTAATGACAAATACCAAATCACAGTTCCACAAAGCTAGTATCACAATAAACAGGGCAATTCCAAAGAAACAAAACAAACAAAACAAAACAAAACAAAAAAATTTTGAATGTAAAAATAAAAACACAAAGACAAAACAAAGACAAAAATGAAGACAAAAGATAGGTCATTAAATATGAAATGTCTGATTTCCTTAAGTACTAAGTTTGATAGTTGATATCTCTGACATTTCACTTTGACACTTCTTGTTTTATGTTTATTCTGAAGGTATATCCTCAGTCTTTCAAAGGCATGTTTTGGCTTGTGATTATTTTTCAAAAATTTTAGAGCAATTTTTGTGAAACTATGGATAAGTCAAAAATTCATGTTATTTTTAGAATAGAAGTTCCGTACTGGAACCAATGCAGCACAGACAGCTGGAAATATCAATGAAGTCCTTGGGAAGGATGTGGCTAATGAATGAACAGGACATGGATGGTTTGAGAAGTTCTGTACTGGATATTTTAATCCAGAAAATGAGCCACGTGGGTGACCTGAGACCAAGGTGGATAATGATAAGCTGAAAGCTGTAGTGGAAGCGAATCAATTTGAACCTGCATGTGAATCAGCAGCTTTCTATCTATCTATCTATCTCTCTATATCTATCTATCTATCTAGAGAGCACTTATCGGTACATGACTAAACGAAATAAGGAGAATGAACTTAGTACAGTTCTTATTGTCTATCAGGCCCTTGATAAACAAAGGATTGACCCATAGGGAGCTGTTAAAAATACATTTCTAATTTAAAGAAATTTACATCAGTGGGTGCTGCCTTACCAATGTTTATATTGATAAAAAGTAAGTTGTAAATTTTAACTAAATCTTTGATTTTCTAGATGGCGGTCTGTGGGATTTTATTTTATTACTCTGTATTCTTGCAGTTAGAAAATTTTAAAACTTCTTTTTTCCACCTTTTATTTAAATACTTTGCAAGGGGAGGGATACTAAATATGGTTCCAAAGATGGATTTTGTTGGACTGCAAAGGTTTTTAAATACTTTAAATATTCTTTAGCTTGTAAGCATATCAACCATGCCCTACTGTCTCAACACCGGATCAGTGGAAATATTAATCTTTTTTACTGCCAGAATGATTTCACAGGATTTTGACTTTGTAGTGGCTACTTCATGGCAAAACTATCCCTGTGGTGAGATGGTCGCATCACTTAACACTTAACTCCTCTAATTTCTCTCATAATGATTCTTTGTTTACTGAATTATCCTCCAGTTCTACTCTGCAGAAAGAGTAAATGCTGATCATGTGTAATTACAGGATTCCGGTCTGTGCGACAGGTCTGTATAAATTACTCCCGATTACGTTTTTGCTTTCCCTACCTAGATCTGCTTAGGTGCAAAGGATTTCTTGAGCTACCAGACTTTAGTTTTCCTGAACTGGAAAATTTCCAGTTTATTCGACGATTATATTATTGGAAACAAACAAATGTATATACTGGTGTATTTTTTTCATTAGTATAAGTCATTCTTTCAGGGATTAGCCATTTCTGGGCAAATCAAAAAAGAATCCTTTGGCTAGGTCTTCCAAGCAGAAAGCCAGCTATGATCCTGACCCCTTTAAATGACACTATTATCATACTAGTTTTTATAAGCATCATATTATTTCTTTTTAAAAATAAGCTTTAATTTGTGATACTTTTGCAATGACAAAGAAGTGCTTGATATGGAAAAAGACGTTGTACTGGAATGATGTGCACAGCCAAGACCTGGAATAAGACACTTTCTAAATAAACTATTCCACAGACCCCAGCCACCTTTGTCTAAGGCGCATTTCTATACAGCAGTAAAACTGATCCTCTAAGTAAAAATCAGATTTGTATCTTACGTTTTTAAAGGCCTATGATTAAATAAATGTATAAGCAGCCTATGTTATTTAGAAAAATTGCCGTGAGAAAACATACAAAATATAAGCAGAAAGAGTATGCTGGCTATAAATAAAAGCCAGAAACAAAATGAAATGTTTCTCTTCTTAATAGTTTTTATAGGAGCAGGCCCTCTATTTTCCTGACTGTTGGTCCAGTCAAACACAATTGGGAAATTTCTGTCTCTGATGAAATGTATTTCAACCACAAGAAATTTCAGTTACTGAGTCTTGGTGAGAACAGCAATTATGGTTTGCTTCGTCAAAGGAAATATCACAATGAAATCCAATGGTCCTTGTTTGTATCGCAATTCTTTCTGGTAAAAAGTAGTAACTATCAGTGTAATTATATCACAGTATATAGTCAAGAATATTTTCTCTTAACTAAATATCTTACATGCAAGGAAAACTAAAGGTTGAAATATAGACAAATAATACTGACATTGAAGACTAGTTTTGAGTATGAATTCCATTTTCAATTAATCTTCCTCCAGTAGTACTCACAATCCTGTTTAGTAAAAATGGCTGTATTAATGAGGGAGCCAGAGGAAAAATATCTCACTTGCCTTCCTAATTAAAATGAAAATGATTAAAAATCGTCCTTAATATTGCTAACAATTTAACCCCCCCCCACACACACACACCGTGGAATACTACTCCACCATAAAAAAGAATGAAATCATGTCTTTTGCAGTAACATGGATGCAAGTGAAGGATATTTTCTTTCTTTTTAATTTCAAAATATTAAGGGGGTACAAATGTTTTAGGTTACATGGATAACTTTTGTAATGCTTAGTCCCAGTCATCCAAACAGTGTTCACAGTACCCATTAGGTAGGTTTCTTCCCCATCCACTCCTCTCCTTCCCTCCTGGCTTCCACTGAGTTTTACTTCCCTCCATATACTTGTGCTCATTGGTTAGTTCCAGTTTAACAGTGAGTACATGTGGTATTTGTTTTTCCATTCTTGAGATACTTAACTTAGGAGAATGGCCTCCAGTTCCATCCAGATTGTTGCAAAAGGTATTAATTCATCTTTTTATGGCTGAGTAGTACTCCATGGTATACATATACCACATTTTATAAATCCACTCACGAATTGATAGGCATTTGAGTTGATTCCACATCTTTGCAATGATGAATTGTGCTGCAATAAACATTGGAGTGCAGCTATCTTTTTGATAAAAAGTCTACTTTTCCTTTGGGTAAATTCTCAATAGTGGGATTGCTGGATTAAATGGTAGGTCTACTTTCAGTTCTCTGAGGAATTTCCATAATGTTTTCCACAGAGGTTGTGCAGGGAGCGTGCCCAACGCTCCCCGCAAGGTTGTACTAATTTGCATTCCCACCAACAGTGCATAAGCATTCGTTTCTCTCTGCATCACTCCAGCATTTATTGTTTCGGGCTTTTTAATAAAAGCCATTCTGACTGGGATAAGGTGATATCTCATTGTGGTTTTAATTTACATTTCCCTGATGATTGAGCATTTTTTTCATATGTTTATTGGCCATTTGTCTGTCATCTTTTGAAAAACTTATGCTCATGTCCTTTGCCCACTTTTTGATGGTGTTGTTTGTTCTATTTTCCTGCTGATTTGTTTGAGTTCTTTGTAGATTTTGGATATTAGACCTTTGTCAGATGTGTAGGTTGTGAATATTTTCTCCCATTCTGCAGATTGTCTATTTGTTCTGTTGATTGTTTCCTTAGCTGTGCAGAAACTTTTTAGTTTAATCAAATCCCATTTATTTATTTTTGTTGTTGCCGTGATTACCATTGGGGTCTTATTCATAAATTCATTGCTTAGGCTGATATCTAGAAGAGTTTTTTTCTACATTTTCCTCTAGAATTCTTACGGCCATTTTCTTAAGTGAAATTACTCAAAAACAGAAAGTCAAATACTGAATGTTCTCTATCTTATAAGTGGAAGCTAAATATTATAATGTATACACACGGACATAAAGAATAGAATAATAGACATTGGAGACTTGGAAAGGTGAGAGGGAAGAAGGGTGGTGAAGAATGAGAAATTCCCTAATGGGTACAATGTACACTATTTGAGTGATAGTTACACAAAAATCCCAGATGTCACCACTATGCAATATATCCATGGAACAAATCTGCACTTGTACCCCCTGATCTATAGGAATAAAAATAATTTTAAAATGCAATCTTTTTACCTTACATAAGTTAAAACTAGAATATAAAACTTCATTATATTTTCACCTCAAGCAACTTGACTTATTAAACATTCTGCAAAATACTTTCATTTTGAGAAATGATGAAAAAAATTTAAAAGCACATACTTTTAAATTCATAGCTGAGTTCACAAAAATTTAATGGAAATTCATAGAAATCCTAGGGAAAAAGGGATAGCTGACAGAAGAGTGCTAGCATATTTTAAAACCACAGAGGACCTTAGGAAAATTTGCTTACAAATTTGCTTTAAAAACTCTTCTATAAAAGGATAAAAGCATAGAAAAGAGTGCAACATGAAAATAATTAAAGGATTTAATTAAATGAAAAGATATAATAGAAGAAATCAAGAAGAAAAACTATAAAAAGCTATAATAACTTAGAAGTTTATAGAATTGATACCAAACATGAAATCTCACGTAAAAAAGAGAGTAAGACTTCAACAGCAAGCTAAAATGTTGGCTTGCCATATATACATAGTTGATGAAAGAAGACAGTGAGACACAAGGGATCAGAGCAAGAATGTTAATTAGCAGCAAAAAGGTAAACATCAGGAGCTTAAATGTGGTTGCACCAATTCTCTGGTGCCTAAGAACCAGCTGGAGGAATTGCAGTGGGTTGAGTCACAGATAAGGAACACATGCACAAAGAGCTCAAGACGTTTAGTAGCAAGAAATGAAAAGCCATTTCTCCTTCTTTGAGAGCTGGATGTTATATTTAAATCATTCTCTAATCATCTTGATCTGCTTATTTGCCTATGTTTCAAGCTTCAGAAATATCACAGTGCAAGGAGACAGATAAGCCTTGCAGTTTGCAACACTTAACAAGAACATGTACGATGCTTAGGGCCCATGGAGGATTGCCTCTTCCAATATGGGAAACCAGCCATTTTAATTAAACAGATTTTTTGACAATAATGTTTTTTAATATGATGAAATAAAATAAATACTGCAATCTACTATTCTATATCCAGAAGAACTTCTTTCAAGAATAATGATTAAATAAATGCATTTTCAAATCAATAAAAATCTAGATAGTTCACTATTAACACAACTTCATTAGGTAACAGTCTAAAAGATGAAATACAGGGATAAGAAGGATGTTAATAAATACAAGAAATAATAGTAAGGAAGTGAATTGGTAAGTTTTTGTGTAAATTCAAACAATGTTGACATAAAACAACAATAGTATATAACTTTGGAGGTAAACAATTGGAGTAATAATTAAAAAATAATATATAAGAAGAGGGGGTTGTTTAGAGTTAAAATGTGAAAAGATCTAGAAATTTTAATAAATGTTAGACCTCTAAAATGTCTATTAAATTTCAGTATACCATTCCAATGGTGTAGAATAGTAGATGTGAATGAAAGAGAGTATAAAATCCAAAAATGTAAGAAAACAAAATAAGAAAAAGTGTGACTACAGTAACAAAGATTTTGGGGGGAAAGAGAAAAATGAAGAGTCTATGTATGCAATCAAACTTATGTTGTTGTCAGCTTAAAATGAACTGTTATAACTATAAAATATTCTGTGTTAGCTCCAAGGTAACCACATATACACACACACATACACGCACACCAATTATAGAAGTTCACAAAAGAAATTAAAAATATCAATAGAAAAATTCAACAAAACACAAAGGAAAACAGCAAAAGAAGAAATGTCAGACAAAGAAACAAGACTAACATAAAACAACTATCAAAATGGCAATAATAAATTCTTTCTTATCAATAATTATTAATACTTTAAATTTAAATGAAATAAACTCCCCAATCAAAAGACATAGAGTGACTGGATTAAAAAAAAAAAAAACAAGACTCAATGACTTGCTGTCTACAAAAAAAACTCACTTTAGATATAAAGACACACATAGACTAAAAGTGAAGGGATGCAAATGGTAAACAAAAGAGAACAGGGTGGCTATACTTATAATAGACAAAATAGACTTTGTCAACAACTGTCACAAAAGACAAAGAACAATATTTTCTAATAATAAAAGGGTCAATTTAACAAGGAGACAGAACAACTATAAATGCATATGCACTCAACATCAAAGTATCTAAACGCATTAAGAAAACATTGACAGACACAAATGGAGAAATAAATAATACCATAATAGTACAAGATTTCAATATCACACTTTCCATAATGGATAAAATAGTCACAAAGAATATTAATAAGGGAACAGAGGAATAACATTATAGACCAATGGACCTAACAGACATATACAGATCATGCCATCCAATAGCAGCAGAATGCACATTCTTCTCAAATGCACATGAATCTTTTATTAGAATAGATGATATGTGAGGTCACAAAACAAGTCTTAACAAATTTAAGAATATTGAAAACATACCTAATATATTTTCTGACCACAATGAAATGAAACTAGAAATCAGTAGCAGAAGGAAAACTGGAAAATTCACAAATAATGTAGAAAATCAAGCAATATACTACTGAAAAATCATTGTGTAAAGGAAGAAATTA
>RJWJ010008017.1:0-55080 GCA_004363605.1 Indri indri | reverse complement strand
AAAAAAAAAAAAAAAAAAAAAAAAAAAAAAAAAAAAAAAAAAAAAAAAAAAAAAAAGAAAATTAGAAAATTTTCATCTTTCAGAAAGTTTTACTCGAATTTTTTATATCTCACAAATAATGTTTAAAGCTGTTTAAAATTTTAATTATTACAACCCAAAGCTTAAGATAAAATCTTGTAATCCCTTAAAGCAAATCACAACAAATGTGAGGGCTTTATTTTCTTCAAAGGGAACTGTGTAAAGGAAGAAAACTGTTTATTAAGCTAAGCAACAATATCGTGTGCTGCTACATAATAACCAACAGGCACACAATGGCTTGGGGTATAGCAAACAGCAGAGCATAATTCTTCATCACATGATCTTGACTTTGATCTCAGCTAGACGTCAGATCTTGGTAAACCACTTTATCAATATTAGCCTCTATTTTCTCCTTTGTAAAATGAGGGATTGGACTAGTTGGTGTGTAGTCCTAATGTTCTGTGATTCAATAGAAACCTGCTTTTGATTGTGAGAGCATCAGAAAGTATTTAACATCAAAAAGAGCATGAAAAAGTAAGTGGGGACCCAGAGGTGACGCAACTCGCTCCTGGTGTCACGGAGCAGAGCTAGGATTAACCTCGGGGATGTCTGATTTCTAGCTAGGGACACTTTCCAAATGTCATGTGGCTTAAAATTGTTTTCAGAGATGAACTTCTCTGCTATTTAAATATGAAAATGTACCCGAATAAACCACATAAGACATTGGGCTAACATAACTTCCTCTAAGGAAATGGTTATTTTTCTGGGTGGCTTACTGTAAGTCATAACTAACTGATTGTGGTCAGAGGTGTGGATGTTATTATGCCAGGGAACCACATGAAAGCAGGTCAAGTTCTCCTACACAGCAAAAATGGCTGGTGTCAAGATCACACAGTACTAATCCCCTTGGCGTGGGAGTGGCCCAAGGGCAGAGACCATGCCTGGCCCATCTCTGCGGTTAGCGAGGCAGGCATTTGGTACCCAGGAGATCTTCCAATTCCAATTAGTGCAGGGCCTGGGGGCAGGACTGAGGCACAGGAGCAGCATTAGGGAGGAGAACTGGAAGCCAGTGCATCTCTGGAGGATGAGGCAGGCCGGGGAAGGTCCGTACAGTAGTAGCAAAACATAAATCAGTCCTCTGCGTAGGTACGTGAGTAGAAATGTCAGATATCCTCATCAAAAGTTTCATACCACTAGGAGATGTGAAAGGGAGTGGTAGTGAAAAAATACAAACCCCGTCTGTGCTTTGTAAATATATCTTGTCCCTCCCCGCCCTTCTTCCTTTGAGAAAGTCTTCAAGTTGTTTATATATTTAACATTAGTGTATCTGAATATATTACTTGAAAATGAAAAAACTGCATGGTAAAATTATTTATATTAAAAATCCCCATGATGTATATGTTTATATAATGTTCATATTACACTTAATAGTGCCAGGCACTGTTATAAGTACTTCCAAGTAAATATTAAGTCATTTAATCCTCATAACAACTCTGTGAGATAAATATTATTATCCCTATTTTACAAATGAGGAAACTGAGGCACAGAGAGGTAAGGAAGTAACTCGCTCAAGGTCATACAGTTAGTAAGTGGCAGAGGCTAGGCAGTTTGCTCCCAAGTCTATGCTCCTAACCACCAAGCTTTGCTTTCTCCTTGAGAAAGGACCACAAAGTAAGTGGTGAGGGTGGACATTTGTCCTGAGAGCTCAGCTTCTAAGCTCGCTTCCTACCTTAGGAGAATCTTGGTGAGATCTGAGGTAGGTGGAGTCACTTCCCACTCTACAAGCTGAAAACAACAGATGTTCCCTTTCCCAGCACATGCCAGGGTCGGACATTCAGATGCACTAAACAGTTTGAATCCCAAGTCAATGATAAAGTGAGGGCCCAGAAAATCCTCTCTGGAGGCAGTGGTAGGTACAGTGGCCATGGTGCTGGAACTGGTGTAGGCACCAGGGAGAGAGTAGGGTGCAGTGGTTGAGAGGGTGGGCTTGGAGGCCGACAGCCTGGCTTTGAACCCTGGCTCTGACCCTTAAGCAGGATGCCTTCCCTCTCTGTGCTTCAGATTTCTCATGTGTAAAATAAGGTGCTTAAGAAGATGACAATTGCAGATCTTCATTGGGAGACTGCTCTGTTCCAGGTGCCATGTTTTAGGTCTGTCCTACTGGATAATTTCCACAGCAATCTGAAGATAGTACAGGTACTTTCATTATTCTCATGTTACAGATGAGGAAACTGAAGCCCACAGAGGGTAACCTGTACAAGAACATGCCACTATAAAGCGAAGAGTTTAAGTAGACACAATTCAAGTAATTCTAAAAACCATCTAAAGAATGTTCACTGTATCAGGCATTTAGCGTGTCTTGACTTCAGTAAGCCAGCCAGCAAAGGTTTTCATGGTCCACTTGCTCAAGTTAGCCCAGTCTCTGCGTGTCACATTATCAGAAACAAATCTATCAATCAAAATGTAATTAAAAGTGGAAAGGATACAGGAAAAAAAATCTTTAAATTTCTCTCTCCCTGTCTCAGCCACACTCACACTCAGTACTCTTCACCCTTAGACAGCTGCTCCCTCACTCTCAACTTTGAACGTAAAGCAACTCAAGCCTAGTTTGTGTGGCTGAAGATTCTTCTGCCCCCAGCCTTTCCATCCATCTCTCTTTAACATTCTCTCCAGCAGGAAAATTTCAGTCTTTGAGACACAGATTCTTCATCCTCTATCTGACTCTCTACTCTTTGACTCTTCTGCAACATAAAAGTCAAGGAACCAACCTGGAAAAACTGAACTCTCAGTAGAGGGCAGGATAAAGGGAAGGTTTTGAACTAATACATCAATAACTTTTGTGGTCATCACCCAGGCAGGACGTATGTACCAATAAGGGAGAGAGTTTCACAACTAAGACCAACCATCCTTCAGAAGGCAAGGCTATTTTATTACCCCTTGTTACTTATTACCCCATTAGTGGGTATTTTGCTTCTCTCTGTTTCTCTGTGTCTTTTCATATCTGCCCCTTCCGCCAATTGGTGAATCTTTCTCAACATTTTGCCAAATTTCAAATTTCAAATGTAGCGAGCCAGATTGTGTTAGATAACTTTCATTATGCCCGTTGGTCAGAGCTCTGACTACTGAGCCATCTAATAGGCCAGTTTATGGGTTTGTGGTTCTTGCATCCAGTCCTATGGCTTGTCCAACTGTAGCTACCTCTGTTTATGCAATGGCTTTGGCTCCCATACCTTCCCTTAGCAGAGGGTTGTGGGTGAGGCAGCTTCCTCAGAAAAGCACGGTGGGTATGCAGCTAGGGACATAAAGCAACAGGGGCTGTGTGTAATCTCTTTGGGGGACCACAGCTTCATCCAGTTCCCAGAGGTAGCAGTGGTAGTAGATCCAGAGGCAGGCGTCCAGCGTCCAGTGTTGGGGGATCCATGATGCAAGTTGCACTGTCTGGGCCTAGTGGCAGCTGTGCTATCTTCATCAGATCAGCTCTAGGATGTGATTTGGGCTTGATTCCTGGCCACAGAACCTTCAGTCCTGGTTTCCCAGCCCTCTTGGGGATTCTGTGAACCACCAATATCCTTTTAATCAAGTTATTTTCTGCTTAGCTCAGTTGATTTCTGTTGCTCGTGCGAACACTGACTGATTCGGGGAATATATTATAGCGGGAATTCATGGGGCAAAAGGTAGTTTGCTGCTCTTGTCTGTGGCCTCCTCATACCCTTCCCAATCCATGTAGCTAAGTAATTTGCCGAAGTTCACATAGCTGGTGGCATGGCCCTTACTAAGACCTCAACACCCTTCCACCCGACCTCCTGATTCTTAGCCCAGTTTTTCTCCTTGTGAAAAACCTTGGGGACCTCCACCCCTGCCTTACATTTGGGAGTCAACTCATAGTTCCCTTAACTTGTAGTTTGTACTTGCCTTTAATTCTCAGTTCTTGAATTTATGGGATCTCAAATTCCATTTAATGGGTCTGAAATCCCACCAGTTAGGTGGGGGTGTTAGAAGCCACCACACAAATGGAAATTGGCCTTAGATGGGTGCTTGAATGAAGTATCCACTGTTAATGGGAAGACAGAGTGTATAGGGAGAGAGAGATGTAGGTCAGTTAGTAGATTTTATTTATGAAAGGGTGTGGAATTTCCCTTTGGTTCCTAAAATTTCCTCTGTGTAATGTTATTAGCTGAGAGTGGGGTGGGGAAAAGATGTTAGAGATTGAGAAGGAGAAGGAGTGAAATGATATGCTGGGGCAGTGGGAGTGTGAATTTCACTAGGGAAGTTAGCAGGGTGGCTGGATACCACCGACAGACCACTTGAGGATTATGGTCATACATTTCAAATGGGATCAGTTAGCATGGTTGTATATTTTTCTCTAGCCATGTTTATACCAGATAATAATTCAAGAGATAAGGAACCAAGAAACTAGGGTGCTGGATGAATCATCAGTGTGCATATGTATGTAGGTTCACAAATAGGAACAAATTATATACAGTTTTCTGCTTCTTCATTTAACAATATATTAGAGATTATTATATATTAGAGTTGCCTTCTAATTTTTATTGGCTGCAGAGTGTACAGATGTGCTCATCCTTGGGAGGAAATGGAGGCCTAGAGGTAACTTACTTTGCTCTGACACGTACATGGAGTGACTATGGTTACTCCACAGGGCCTACATATAGGAAGTGCTCTTATCTTCCAAAAATCTTTGACATACATACGTACCTAACTCTTCTGGGGATCATGCCTTTGAAGTCCAAGATACAATCTGCTCTCATAGAAAGCCACACCTTGGTGTCCCTCAGATTAAGACTTTTCCCAGACCTTGCCAAGAACTCCAAGGGCCATTGACTCTTGCAGACGGAAGCTTTCCCAGGCTCACAAATGTAGCCTTGTCCTTCCCTACAAAGATAAAAGAATGTTCTGGGGACCAAGACCTATCCTTTAGCTGCTGCCTTTCTTGATCATAGCACCTCATATCAACCAAAAGCCTATGGAGTCTCTTACTAACACAAGGAAAAGACATAGTCAGACACTATAGAGCTTTCATAATTTTAAGGAACTAAGTTTACCGGGCTGACACAGTAATGCTGTTCTCCAACATACCTGACTCCAGGGACAGCTTCCAAGTCTGGGTGCCAGGAGTTGTTCAGGCCCATACTCTCTGGCCAACCAACTGCTGAGTCTTTGGCTATCGGAGTTATTGGATTTCTAGGAAGCATCTAAGTGGTGCCTTGAAGGCTGTACTCTCCCCACTGGCCAATGTGTCCCAGGATGTGGCTCTGAGCAAGGCTCACTAGCACATCCTCCAGGGTAGGCTCAATGCCTATTGGCCTCAGGGACCCTGTGGAAGTCCATGTGTGCTCTTACCTTGCCTCTTTCCTTGCCATATTACTGTGGTGAACACTAGAAATAGCGTAAATACCAAAAGGGAGGTGATGAAGGTACCAGGCATTGCTGTTAAGTAAGTCTGTTCAACCCAAGATCATTGGAGAATCCCTATGTTTCGGTGACAGGAGGTGGGAGAGAAGACAGGAGAAAAATTCAGGGAGGAAGGAAGAGGTTGAGAGTGCCCTATTAGGGAAGCCCAGGGAGGAGAGAGTGCCAAGGGGAAACTGCCAAACAGCAACAAATGCTGCCAAGAGGCCAAGAAGGATAAGGACTGTACAAAGGCTGGATTTGATAAAGCAAGGGGTTACTAAGAGGTTGCGGCCCAAAGTGCTGAGGAGGGCTTTGAGATAGGTCAATCAAGGAAGCCTTTCTGCAGAGGACTAATTTTGAATTCAGCCTTGACAAATGTAAAGACTATGAATTGACAGAAGAGTGAGAGGCTCTTGAAGACTAAGAAAATTTGGCATATAAGTGTACGATTTTACTGCAGAGGAAGGTGCATGGGACAACAGGAAAAATAATAGAGCTGGTGAGGTTGGGAAGGGAGGCAGCAGCTATTAGAAAATCTTCCAGGCTCTCATAAAGAGTTGGTTCTGGTATGTAGGTATTTTGAACTCACTATAGAACCCTATTGTGTTTCTAATTCCAGGGATGAAATAACTACAGTAGCCCCCCCTTATCTGAGGGGGATGCATTCCACAACCCTCAGTGATGCCTGAAACTGCGGATAGTACTGAGCCCTGTGTTTACAGTCATGCGTCACTTAACAATGGGAATACATTCTGAGAAACATGTCTTCAGGCGATTTCATCATTGTGTGAACATCACAGAGTGTACCTGCACAAACCTAGATGATGTATCCTATCACACTCCTAGGCTGTATGGTATACAAACCTGTGCCGCATGTTACTGTATGGAATACTGTAGGCCATTGTAACACAATGGTAAGTATTTGTGTATCTAAATGTAGAAAAAGTACAGTAAAAATACAGCCTACAAGATAAAAAGTAGTACACCTCTAAAGGCACTTATCATGAATGGAGCTTGCAGGACAGAAGTTGCTCTGGGTGAGCCTGTGAGTGAGTGGTGAGTAAATGTAAAGGCCTAGGACACTACCGTACACTACGGTAGACTTTATAAACAGTGTACACTTAGGCTACACTAAATTTATCAAAAATTTTTTCTTTAATAAAAAATTAACCTTAGCTTATAATGTTTTTACTTTATAAACTTTTAAATTTAATTGTTTTTTTTTTTTTTTTTTTGAGAAAGGGTCTCGCTCTTTTGCCTAGGCTGGAGTACAGTGGTGTAATCACAGCTCACTGCAACCTCCAGCTCCCAGGCTCAAGTGATCTTCCTGGCTCAGCCTCTGGAGTAGCTAGGACTAAAGGCGTACTTTAAAGGTGCACACCACCACACCTGACTACTTTTTAAATTTTTTGTAGAGACAGGGTCTTTCCGTGTTTCCCAAGCTGGTCTCAAACTCCTGTCCTTTAGCAGTTTTCCAGCCTCAGCCTCCCAAAGTGCTAGGATTATAGGTGTGAGCCACCATGCCCAGCCCCTTAATGGCAACTTTTTAATTTATTTTTTTTTAATAAATTTTTTCATTTCATTAGTTTCTTCAGTTGTTTTATTTTTCTTATTTTCCAGGGGAACCTCATGGTAACTCTTAGTTACATAATATCGTCCCGTCATGGCCCTATCCCATACCAAGCAGGTTTCTATACCGGTACTTGGATACACTGAAATACTGTCTTTAAATAACTCACAATCTTTAATTCTACCAAAGGAGATGGATAAATTAAAAAAAAAACCCTACTGAAGTATGATACATTCTGTAAATAAAGGTGTCTTCAAAGTTCTTTGGGAGCCTAATGGAAGAGTTACTTCTTAATGCTCTGAGGTTGTGGTTAGGGCAAGTAATTTCTCCACTGTTCTTTGAAGAATAATTAGGAGTTTAGTGAAAGAAAAGGCCTTTCTAAGAAGCAGTTTGAGCCAAGGCATGTGGGCAGTAAGGACAATAAGATGCTTCAAGGACAAATATTTGGTGATGTTACATCCTTTGGAGACATCATGGTTTATACCAGTTGAGGGTAATAAGATTTATTCTAAACCCAGCCCAGGGATATTTGACACCAAGGATATTTGGCAGCAAATATATAATAAAAATTATGCCAATATTGGTAAATTTTCTTGGAAAGTATTTTATTCTTGTAAAGTTTCATTGATTCATAAATTTAATTCCTTGATTAATGCATGTACTGCAAAGCTCTTGAACATATTGCAAGGGTGGCAAAACACATCTGTCCTCTTAGGCTGGGTCTGGGAATTATTAATAAATTGACCTAAGACAGATTAACAGGGGAAAAGCATTCAAATTTATTTAATACAAATTTTATATAGAGTGGGAGCTCTCATAAGGAAATGAAGACCCAAAGAAGCAGTTAGAGTCAATCACTTATATACTGAATTGGACAAAGTACAGTAAACTGTGGAAATGTAATAAGGCAAATGTGCTTGGACTGGAGTATTTAATTGGGTAGAGAAGTGACTAGGAAGAGAACAGTTAGTTTAACAATGTTTTTTTGTACAGAATTCTTTTCTTATCCTTAATGATAAGAATGTCACTTTATAGGGAGGACATCTTTCACATGGGAATTTCACCTCTTGCTTTTAAGAAACAAA
This sequence comes from Indri indri, assembly GCA_004363605.1. Lineage (NCBI taxonomy): Eukaryota > Metazoa > Chordata > Mammalia > Primates > Indriidae > Indri > Indri indri. Next base: position 46,998 of record RJWJ010008017.1, on the reverse strand, counting down.
ATGAAGGTCAGAGTGATCTTTCACCTGCTGTTTCTTTTAAGTGCCTTTAATTCAAAATAGTCAATATGACAGGGCAGAATATTTTGGGGTGGCACAGTCTTAACTCCTTCAACATAACAGGGGCAAAATACTCTCAGAGGTCAGTGTTGCAGTATCAGAATATTCTTGGGGTTAAAATAGCATGATATAAATATCCTGCTGCTTCTGTCCTTGTCACAATGAGTTTCCCTATGTAGGTCACAGGGTTACCTTCCCTTCCCATGACATATTTCCCAACATTGCCTCACCTCTTTGTTATATGGAATTCCCCAAACCAGAGTCACAAACTGAAATGCACACAGTGCTGGGTGGATAATATGAGTAAAGCTGACTAAGTGATAAACTAAGAGTACCTGCCACGTCCAAAGAAGGAAGCTGTCACTTTGCTCATGGCAGCTGTTGCCAGGTAGGAATGCAGGCCAAAGGTTTTCAGAACTCCAATATATTCAAGAGAAGCCAGAAATCTTGGCTTTTGTTATAGAAATTCTAAATTTGGCAACTAATTGAGAGGGAAAAAAACCACAAAACCTGGTGTGCAGGCCAAAAAAACATGTCTATGGGCCAGATTCTACCCCTGGACAACAGTCTGTGATCTTTGTTCTAAAACATTTACACTTTTCTGTTGTCATACTTGAAGAAATAAATGACTGTTCTATACCCACTGATGATCACAGACTTCCCAAATATGGACCCAACTCTCCTCCTGCTGTGCACCACCCACTGATGATTTCAGAGTTTGACCATCCCTTTAAGACGTCAAATCTTACCCTTCTTTGTGATGTCATGAACTCTACTAACAATCTTTCCTTCCACTCTTGAAGGTTGCTTGGCTACACCCTTTATGACATCATGAATTGCCCTAACACCTTGGAATAACAACCCATTCCTCCATTCCATTGCAAGCCGTTGCACATCTCTTTGTATCATCCCCCTGTGACATCATGTGTTAACCTCATTCCAGGACTGCAATTTGCGATGGGGAATGGGAAGATACAATCTTTATGGCATCACAAAAAGACAAGGTTGTTTGGGTGAGTTCATGATGTCATAAAAAATGTCTTCATTAATAGAGCTTTTAAAAAGAATCATAGCTGGGCGTGGTGGGACATGCCCATAATCCCAGCTACTGAGGTGGGAGGATTGCTTGAGCTCAGGAGTTTGAAGCTGTAGTGTGCTGTGATTGCACCTATGAAAAGCCACTGCACTCCAACCTGGGCAACATAATGAGATCCCGTTCCCCACCCCCCCAAAAAAGGAATCATAAAAGTTAGAGAAGGGAGTTTATTTTTATTTATTCTCCTGCCTCAGCCTCCTGAGTAACTAGGGCTACAGACATATGCTACCATGCCTGGCTAATTTTTCTATTTTTAGTAGAGACAGCATCTCTTGCTCAGGCTGGTCTCGAACTCCTGAACTCAAGCAATCCTGCCACCTCAGCCTCCCAGAATGCTAGGATTATAGGAGTGAGCCACCGTGCCTGGCCTTGTTCTCACTAAATTCTTATAGTCCATTGAAATATATGCTTCGGGATTCCTCCTGTTTTGTTTCTAGTTTATTGTTCTTTTTATCTTTTTTGGTTTGGGGGTTTCCGGTGGTTTTTTTTTTTTTTGTAAGATTGCTAAGATGGAGTAGGATTATTGTTCTTAGGATATTATAAACCTTTTTGGTAGTAATAGTTTAATTTTTAAAGTAAGGGACTCTTTAAATTATGGCTATTGTAACATGGATCTAGATATTATTATTTACTGTTATTAATATTTATCTCTTTATAATATTTCTAATATTATTAGATATTATCTAACATTATTAGATATATAGATATTAGATATATTAGATATAGATAATATATAGATATACATCTAATAAATCTAATAGATATAGATAATATATAGATATTATGTATCTAATAAATCTAATAGATACAGATATTATATATCTGATATTAGATATATTACATAATATATATCTAATATTATTAGATATTATTTCTAACATCTAATATCTCTAATATTTCTCTGGTCACTGTAATATCATCAGGCAGAAGATACAATATCTATTCTTTTTCTAAAGGAAAAAAAACCCAAAAATCAAATCCTTTTGCCAAAACACTATGAGTACCTAAGATAATTAGGTGATTTTTTCATTCCTTCATTCGTTCATTAATTCATTCTACATATATGCATTGATTGCCTACTATATGCATCAGACACTGTGCTGGGTTCTGGGAAATGAACAAACCAAGTATGGTCAATACCCTCATGGATTTTATGGTCTAGTGAGAGAGACAGACAAAAAGCAATTAAGGAAAAAAGTACACACCCAGCCCCATACACTATTAGAGAGAGAGTAATTGGGAGGGATGGGAGGGAAATTACTATTTCTTTCTTTCTTTTTTCCCTGCCTCATCTTCCTTGCAAAGGGAAATTACTTTAGATCCAGTGGTCAGAGTGGGTATTCTGAGGCAGTGGCACTTGACTTCCAATAAATGAGAAGAATCCAGCCATGCAAAGTGTAGGGGAAATAGTGGTTTACTGAAGTGAGCACAGCTTGGGCAAAGGCCGTAGGTGGGAATGGTGGGAATGGTTTCAAAGAACAGAAAAACCGACATGGCTAAAGTATGGTGATTGAGAATGAGCGTAGTGAGAAATGAGGCTGGACGGAAAGATAGGACACGTCATGCAGCGCTTTGGCAGACACAGGAAGGGGTTTAGATTAGAAACTATTGTTTTCAAGTAGAGCAGTGCTGTGTTTTAAAGGATTGCACCAACTGGTGTGTGCAGAACAGATCCTAACGGGGCCAAAGTCGGGGGGGTGGGGAACTAAATTAGAGGCTATTTGCAGTATTCCATTGAGAAATGATGATGACTTAGACTGGGTTGGGGTGGAAGGGAGAGAGAGAGAGAAAAAGAGAAAAAAAAAAGACAGAAAAAGAGGGAAGGAGGGAGGGAGAGAGAGATAGTAAGAAAGAGAGGGGGTGGGGAGGGAGAGATTATGTATATCGGAGACAGAATCACCAGAACCTGCTGGCAGATTAGATATGTGGTATGAAAGAAAACAGAATCAGAGATGACTCGCAGAGTTTTAGTTTGAGCAACTGGGTGCATACTCTTTACTGAAATAAGAATAGAGAGAATGCTGAGGCCAGGTGCAGTGGCTCATGCCTGTAATCCTAGCACTCTGGAAGGCCGAGACGGGAGGATTGCTTGAGCTCAGAATTTTGAGACCAGCCTGAGCAAGAGTGAGACCCTGTCTCTACTCAAAATAGAAAAATTAGCTGGGCGTCATGTCAGGCGCACCTGTAGTCCCAGCTACTTGGGAGGCTGAGGCAGGAAGATTGCTTGAGCCCAGGAGTTTGAGGTTGCAGTGAGCTAGGATGATGCTACCGCACTCTACCCTGGCAATAGAGTGAGATTCTGTCTCAGAAAAAAAGAAAGAGAGAGAGAGAGTGCTGAGTAGGTTCTCTGGGAAGCAGATGCCGAGACAGAGTTAGGTTTATCAGGGAAAAAGAAAAAGGGGCAGAAGCAGACTGTGCAGAGGGAGTCTGCAGGTAATGATGTAAACCCCCAGTGGGGGAGCTCCAGAGCAAAAACTGCCAGTTAGAGGGGCTCTGTGTCGGACTAGACCTGTGTACTGCCACCTCGCTCACTCATTGGCTGGAAACTTCCCCGAGAACAGCATGACTTAAGCTGCATGCCAAGAAGAGTATGACTTTGGCTCTAAAGCTGAAGTGGACCCTAAAGCAGGTAACAGCTGGAGGCTGTCAGCTAAGCACACTCCTCACAGCTAAGGAGCCAATCCTTTCTTGAAGGGGGGGATCTCAGCAGCACACCCTCGTGTGCAAAACAGGCAGGAAAAGATCAAGAATTTAGTTTTAGACAAAAGGGGGGGTGCTAAGATAGTTAACTAGATTATTCATTAATCAAATACTTATTGAGCTTCCACAATAGGCCATCCAAATAGAAATGTAGATAGTTTGAGGCAGTCTAAACTTCCCAAGAAGTGTTTGGACCAGAGACATTTGAGAATTAGCATATACTGTACATGTATGTATGTATGTATATGGCCATGTATGTATATGGCCATGGACTGGTTGGCATCACCAAATGAGAGACAAGATGGTTAAGAACCATCTTGGAGAATTATCACTTCTCTAGAGATTGTTTGAAAGCAATTTGGGTTGTCACATTGAAGGGACAAAGGGCCCACTACTGGCATTTAGTGGGTAGGGTCTAGAAATGTAAAACATCTTGCAATGCATGGGAAATCCTGCCCAATAAAGAAGTGTCTCACAAAAATACCTAAAGTGCCCCTGTGAAAAAATTGACTGTAAACAGACAAGAGGTCCCAGAACCAACCCTTGGGACATTCTATCTTTTAGAAGTTAGGTAATGGAGAAGAAGCTGGCAAAGGAGCCTAAAAAGAAGTATCTACAATGGTAGAAAGAAAACTAGAAACAAGTGGTGTCAGATGCCAAGAGAGGAAAGTGTTTCAAGGAGAGAGAAGTCAGTAGCAAACAATGCTGCTGAACAGCTGAGTAAGATGAGGTCAGAAAATTGTCCATTCAAAGGTGACCTCAATAAGAGCAATCTCAGAGAAGTGGTGAAGGTGGAAGACGGACTGGCAAAGATTGAGAGTAAAAGAGAGTAGGGAAAGGAACTTTTTCAACGAATTTGAACAATAAGCAGGAAACCAAATTGGAGGGTGATTTGGGGTAAAGAAAGAGATTTTATTTCCAACATTACATTATGACAGTTTTAACGATACAGAAAAATTGAAAGAAGTTTGCAGTAAAATGACTAAAATTTCTGATTAACACTATACTTGCTTTATCACATCTCTTTATCCATAAGGAAGGGGATTTTTAAAAGATAGAAGACCGTCCTTTAGAATGTTTGCCTGGTAGATGATTCCATAGCCAGGGGAAGATTAATCATGTAGGAAAGAAAGGCAATAGCCAAATGAAGGAATGAAGTCCTTGAGAGGTGTACAGGTAAAGGGACTGCCTTTTGTTGTTACATAAGGAAAGAAAGAAGAAATGGGTACAGAATCATGTGCATCTGTGGATTTGTTACTGGGAAGATGTGGCAAACACTGTGCTGTTGCCTAACTAACAGCTAGACTCACTTCTTCCTTCTTAATAGAACTCAAAATTTGGTGTGGGGGTACCAATGTGCCCAGACCCAGGGGATCAATCATAATTGGTCTCACTCAAGCATGACTCCCTTTGCCAGACACTAACTTTCCTATCATATCTTGTAGCTGAGAGAATGGTCATATAACCCTGTGGTCCCCAACCCCTGGGCTGCAGACCGGTACCAGCTGTGGCCTGTTAGGAACCCGGCTGCACAGCAGGAGGTGAGCGAAGCTTCATCTGTATTTATAGCTGCTCCCCATCATTCACATCACTGCCTCCTGTCAGATAAAGGGCAGCATTAGATTCTCATAAGAGCGAGAACCCTACTGTAAACTGTACGTGTGAGGGATCTACGCTGTGTGCTCCTTATGAGAATCTAATGCTTGATGCTCTGAGGTGGAGCTGAGGTGGTGGGGAGCGGCTGCCAATTCAGATTATTGTTAGCAGAGAGGTTTGACTGCACAGAGACCATAATAAATCAATTGCTTGCAGACTCATATCAAAACCCTATCAATGGCTGGGCGCGGTGGCTCACGCCTGTAATCCTAGCATTCTGGGAGGCCGAGGCAGGTGGATCATTTGAGCTCGGGAGTTCGAGACCAGCCTGAGCAAGAGCGAGACCCCGTCTGTACTAAAAATAGAAAGAAATTAGCTGTACAACTAAAAATATATAGAAAAAATTAGCCAGGCATGGTGGCATGTGCCTGTAGTCCCAGCTACTCCAGAGGCTGAGGCAGTAGGATTGCTGGAGCCCAGGAGTTTGAGGTTGCTGTGAGCTAGGCTGATGCCACAGCACTCCAGCCTGGGCAACAGAGCGAGACTCTGTCTCAAAAAAACAAAACAAAACACCCTATCAGTCAGTGGCAAGAGACAATGTAATAATAACAGAAATAAAGTACACAATAAATGTAATGCATTTGAATCATCCCCAAACCATCTCCCACCCCCGGTCCATGGAAAAATTGTCTTCTTTGGAACTGGTCCCTGGTGCCAAAAAAGTTGGGGACCACTGAAACCTCTTTCTAGTCAATGGAATTTAGGGGCCAGTGGGGGTGGGGGTGTGGGGGGTCCTGTGAAAGTTCTTCCTTTGCTGAAAAAAGGGGAAGAAATTTTTCACATAAAAGGTCTTTTTCTGCCTCCTCCCTGCCTCATACCCTACCCCATGTGTTCCCTATTTTTGAGTGATTCATGATGTCAGGAAGCATGACAGCTGTCTTCCAGCCTGAGGCAGTAAGCCTGAAGATGAAAAGCCAGAGCTAAAGAATGTAAAGAGGCTGTGATGATCCTACTTAGCAGCTGAGCCAACACCAACAATGCCTATCTCCAGGCTTATTTTTATCGTAGAAAAATAAACTCCAGTTTATTGAAGCCTCTGTAGTCAGGTTTTATGTCACTTGAGCTGAATATAGATGCAGAATAGGAGGGAAGCATGGTGGCTTTTACTTTATTTCTGTTGAGCACCTCTCCCCAGCTTGATTCTGGTTACGGAATCTGTTCTCCAGGCCACAGAAGTGAATACCTGACCTAAACAGGACTTAGAGTCTTACTACTGAGAATTTGAAACTTAATTAGGAATGCCAAAAGACAGAAGGAAATAACATAAAGACAACTTCTAGAAAGAAAGCCCAAGCTCACTTGCTCCTGGGATTCTTACTGTATTCAAAGTCTGTCTATGAGTTACTCCATTACCCTTTCAATAAACCCCCTTTAAGTTAGCTAGAATTGGGTTCTGTTGATTTAAACCCATGGTTCTCAACTAGGGGAGATTTTACTCTTCAATGGATATCTGGCAATGTCTGGAGAAATTTTTGGTTGAAACAACTGGCAGTGGATGTTAGTGGCATCTAGTGGGTAGAGACCAGGGATGCTACTGATGTCCTATAAGACTCAGAACAATCCCCCACAACACAGACTTATTTAAAATGTCAATCGTGCTGCTGTTGAGAAACTCTGTTTTAAAACAAGTCACTTAACTGATACAAGGAGGTTCTCAACAAAGCTGACTCAGGATCACCTGCTGAAAATGAGTGGGAAGGAAGGACGGGAGGTTTGAGGAGCAAGGGAGAGATGTAGAATGGTCATTGAGGGTGTGGGAGAGAGAACGTAACAGAAAAACATTGGGAGATTTCTGGGCAGTGGTTAGTTAGGGCCTGTCTAAGGTTGGTGACTATTAATTTAGATGATTTTTCTCCTGTAATGTAGAGCTGCGTTGGTAGACAAGGAGAAGGTATATGTTGGTTCATCCAAGGCTGGGTTTTTGTCAGGTGAAAGCAACAGAGACAAAGGAAGAAAAGGGAGTTGATGTTTGTATGGGAGTGACTTTACTAATGAACCAGAGGAATTAAGCTGTATGAGGGAAGAAATGCTAAGAGATAATTGAGGGGATCAGGTTGATCCGAGAACCAGAAGTATTGGTATACACCAGAGCTTGTCAGAAGTACAGAATTTCAGGCTTCCTCCCAGACCTACTGAACCAGAATTTGCATTTTAATAAGATCCTCAAGTGATTTGTATGCACATTAAGGTTTGAGAAGCAGGCGGGCCTGGTGGCTCACGCCTGTCATCCTAGCATTTTAGGAGGCCCAGGCAAGAAGAGTGGATTGCTTCAGGTCAGAAGTTCGGCAAGGTGGGAGACCTGAACAAGAGCGAGACCCCAACTCTACAAAAAAGAAAAATAGCCGGGAGTAGTGGTGCATGCTACCACTATACTAGGGAGGCTGAGGCAAGAGGATCACTTGAGCCCAGGAGTTTGAGATTGCAGTGAGCTATGATGATGCCACTGCACTTTAGCCTGGGTGACAGAGACCCTGTCTCAGAAAAATTAAAAAAAAAAAAAATAGATCGAGAAGCAATGGATTAGAGGATTTGATGAAGGTGAAGAATTTTCTTCACTGAAGATACTGAAAATATGATCTTGGGTGAATTACCTAGACCGGAGGTTAGTCGTTTTTTTTCTGTAAAGGACCAGGGGTCGTACAGTCTCTGCCACAACTATTCAACTCTGCCACTGTAATATGAAAGCAGCCAGAGACAATACTCAAATACACAATGTGTGCGGCTGTTGAGTGTGGCTGTGTTCCAATAAAACTATCTACAAAAACAGGCAGTGTGTTGATTTAGCTGAGGGCCATTGTTTGCTGACCCCTGATCTAGACCTTAATAAACCAGTAAGTCTTGGCTCCCACACAGAGTTCACCCTTGAGTTTTTTCCATTCTACTTAGTATCTCTTGGGAGTAAGTACTCTGCCTCCCTCTTCTTTTTTCTGAACACAATGAAGGACTTGCCTTTGTAGCTAATTGGTCAGTTGTAGCATGGCCCCTGCTAAAGGATGACACACAAATTTGTGAAGCACTCCATAAAAAAAAAAAAAAAAAAAAAAGGCCAGAATCTCCTTGACACCATTTTTCCCCCTGGAGTACTAAGAGATATGGGGCAGGGTTCACATCAGCTGGTCCTCTGGGGTTGTTTCCCTTTTATTTTCTCCTGGACTCTAGCAAACTCATTTTGAGTTTCCTTTGAGCCAAAGGAAATCAATGAATTTCCTAGGAATCAAGGAAATCAAGGAATCAATTACTTACACCAAGTTGAGCAATAGTGCCTTGAGGGCAGTGGCAGTAGTAAGCAGACAGGGTTTCCAAGCTAATAGGGCTGAGGTGGGGGGGTGAGAGTGGAGGGGAAGGGAAATAAACTCTATTGAGTATCTCCTTTTCAGCACTCTACATACAGCACTTGAACCCTTGCAGTAAGTTTAGTATTATGATCCCCAGGTTACAGATAGAGAAATTGAAAACAATATTTTATTAAACATTAATATACCACTTTGTGCCAGGCACCCGTTAACTGCTTTACAAGTATAAACTCATTTAATCCTGACAACTAGATGACATGTGAACTATTATTGCCTCCATTTTACAGATAGGAAAGCTATACCGTCAAGAGAGATTAAGTAATTTGCTGGAGGATATTAGCTAATATGGGTAGAGTTAGGCTTTAAATCCAGATAAACTGGATTGTTCATGCTTTTAACCACTATACATTACCTCTTAGAAAGATTCACTCATTCCACATTCATTGAACAACTACTCCGCCAGAAAATGTACCAGGCCTATAGTTAGGTAACTTACTTAAGACCAGGCATGTGTATTACGTGCAGTAGAGCCAGGGTTGCAACCCAATTCTGACTCCAAAGCCTGTGTGCATCGTACAAGGGACTATGTACTTGTGTGTGTGTGTGTATATGTGTATGTGTATGTATGTGTGTGTGTGTGTGTGTGTGTGTGTGTGTGTGTGAGAGAGAGAGAGAGAGAGAGAGAGAGAGAGAGAGAGAGAGAGAGAGAGAAGACAGGGTCTTGCTGTGTCACCTAGACTGGAGTATAGTAATATGGTCAGCTCACTGCAACCTCCAACTTCCAGGCTCAAGTGATGCTCCTGGCTTAGCCTCCTGAGTTAGTAGGACTACAGGCTCACACCACCACGCTGGGCTAATTTTCTTTTTTTGGTAGAGATGGGGTCTTGCTATGTTGCCCAGGCTACTCTGGAACTCCTAGGCTCAAGGGATCCTCCCACCTTGGCCTCCCAAAGTACTGGGATTATAGGCATGAGCCACTGCACCCAGCCAGAACTGTTTTTTAGCTCTTCTCCCCATCAGGAGATTCCCCATCAGTGCTAAACCCCCAAGTTTTGGGTTTTACTTATCAAATAAAGTGACATTTCTTTACACATCCCTCAGATGAAAGCATGTTTCCAGGGCTCACTATCAACATTACTGTTTTTCTCTACCACAAAACAATCTTTATAAGTATAAGAGCTGCTGTTCTCTGCTTTATATGCACATGGCATTCGAAATATTTTCCTCAGTTCTTTCTCCTGTCTACCTAAAGGAAAAAAAACTGAGGCAAATTTAGGACCATAAAATGGAATAACATATCTTAGAGGAGCCAATTTGAGGAGATTTAAGCTTTCAAAAAGGCCAATGAAGTTTTACATTTTTCCCAGCAAAAATCATGCTAACAAGATAGGAGGCAAACAGAGGGATCAAACATATTTAAAAAGGGGTTTTGATCGACTGAAACCAGGACAAAATAAAGTAGATCTCCCATTCAGTTTGTCTGGTTCTAACAAGCCTTTTCCAGTTGTGTGTGTAGATGAATTATTTTAGGCATTTCAGAGGACCCCCATTTTGGCCATTGCTGCTTAAGACCATCCTGGGTTAGGCAGATCCACTTTCCTTGATATTTACAAGAGGATGCCCCGTAAGTGTACATGAATCCAGCTGGTGTTTCTAAAAGAGTGCTCAGATTTTGAAGCTTGATTTCCCATAATTTAGGAACTTTTCAAAAGCGACCAAGGCAGGGACTGTGTTTAGGGTCAAAGTGTGCTGCTTAGGAGCATCACTCCTCTAGGTGTCACCCAAGAGTCATGAATCGCTCTTTTTTTTTTTAAGTATCTCAGACTGTCTCTAACTGCCAAGTGGCAGCAGAGTGCTTAGGGTATGGGGGACCAGACTCACATATTGTACCCATCCAGGAGACTGTTCCTCTGGTGAGGAATGCCTTATGAGGCTGCTTCACGTCCTGGGCCATAGCCCTGACACCTCTGCAAAGTCTCCGGTCACCTGGAATACTCCAATGGGTCAGAGGGAGCAAACTGCCTCTTTTCTTTGGGACAAAAGGACTCACCTTCACATAGTTTTTAGTTTGGAACTAATAGAAATTGATCACAAATGATAAGCAAAGTGTGAATATCAAACAGTAGAAAACAAATGCAATCTTAAAAGCATGCTATGAAAAATGAAACCACTGGTGCCAAACTGCCAGTCCCTTGACCCAAAACTTCTGCTGTGAGACAGAGGCGAAAAAGCAAAAGTTCTATGCAGTGCTCTGTGCCTGACCTTGACCTGAACCTCCAGTCCTTAGGCAGAGACAGAAAAACCTTAACCCAAGCCTTCAGCTGTGAGGCACAGGCAGAAATAAAAAAAAAGGCAGTTTTTTTCCCTGTAAACCAAATCTCTTACCCACAGAGTAAAGACAAAAACCTCCATTCTAAAAAGGGAAAGTTTGAAAGAACAGCCCAAATAAAGTCTAGACCTTCAACCAAAGAGTAAGATAAGGCCTAGGTTTCAGCAGGAATCATCTACAACACCTGATGGGACTTCCAAAGACAAACACAATGGGTTCATGATGGTACCAAGCTCCACTTTTAGAAAGAAACACCAGGGGGAGTCTCTCTGAATCCTGCTGACTTATGCCAGATGTGTCTACCTAAAGGAAAAAAAAAGAAAAGAAAACTGAGGCAAACTTAATATAAGCTTATTTAGGCTTATTTAGGAAGTTTATTTAGGCCAACTTTGAGAACTGCAACCTGAGAACATAGATTCAAGTTGCCCTGAATATATGCTCTGATTAGCAGCATTTACAAGTGGGTTTTTTTTTTGTTTTTAGACGCAGGGTCTCTCTATCTTGCCCAGGCTGGAGTGCAGTGGCTATTCACAGGCATGTTCCCACTACTGATCAGCATGGAAGTTCTGACCTGCTCTGTTTCTGACCTGGGCTGGTTCACGCCTCCTTAGGCAAACTGTTGGCTCCCCCGTTCCCAGAAGGTCACCATATTGATGCTGAACTTAGTGTAGACACCTGGTCAGCATAGCACATCACAGCCCAGAACTCAAGGGACCCTCCTGCCTTAGCTTCCTGAGTAGCTGGGACTATAGGTGCATGCCACCACACCTAGCATGAGTGGGTTTTTAAAGGTAAAGGAGAGGCAGTTCCTAAGTAGTTTACCAAGAATTTATATTAAAATAACATAAGCTACTGATTGGCTATCCATTGTTTTTTGTATAATAAATTCTGGGAAAGTGAAGATAATGGGTGAGGAAGCTAGTCAGGAAAAAAAAAATGCCTTTAAACAACTGCCTAGGGCATGGCTAGGGCTGGAGTGGAGAGGAGGCCTGACAGAAGTCCCACACTCCTGTCTTCTCCGGCCTGATAAATTTTGTATACCTCTCTTAGCTCTGACTGCTCTGAGCTATTTTTCTCACTCCTAATCTTGCATCTTGTTTAATCATTGTTTGCCCTATCTTCCTTGTCTTTTTTTTTTCCTGCACTCCTGAATATTGCTGAGAATGCCCTCATTACCAAACTAGTGTTCATTATCCTTTTCTTTTCATTATATTGTTGGAGTACTTCAATCTTCCCATTTTTCAGGTTTTATTCATCTCCTTGGATTTCTATGAGTAATCCAGATATATTATTGCCAGGTCTTTCAGGGTCTACCCTTAAAGGGTCTATCCCAAATTTTAGTGCCTGATTCAGGCACTGTGTATTTGTCTGTACTAGATAATAGGTAATGAAAATGCACAAGACAGTTCTGCCTTCAACGTGATTACAGTCTAGTGTTTTCTACAGTATTGGAAGGTGGTACCGTCTCCTGGTCTGACACTACCAATGGTTACTAATGATACATACCCAATACCTAGAGGTAATAAGAATATTTCCCATGTTTTTCAAATTGAAATTGAGTTTTCCTACACCATAAACTCTGGAATATCCTTTTTTTCTCTAGTGCCTTTACTCTTCAATCTATCCCTGAATATGAATATTTTCCTTACATTTGGCTTTGCTATTAACCTCTCAACGGAGGCAGAGGTACAATGTTCTCGGACTTCCATGATGATAAGGTAGATAGGTTGAGATTTTGATTTAAAGAAAATGGACAAGTGTCCTATTCTGCTGAACCTCAAAAAGGAGCTTAACCTTAAGGTACTGGTCTAAGTATGCGGATGAATGGTGTTCGTAAACGGGGCTTGAAATTCAAAGACCTGAACTATGGTTCCAGCTCAGCCACGAATGAGAATGGCTAACATTTGAACTTACAATCTGCCAGTCATTTTTCTATTAATTTGTTATGCTTAAGTGGGAGGCTACTATTATTATCTTCATTTTACAGACAAGGAAACGGAGGCGCAGAACACTTGAATAACTTGCCCCAGTCATGGAGTTAGGGGCAAGCAAAGTCCAGTTTTGCAACAGAGGCAGTCTGGATCCACATTGGTGCACTTAGCCAATACCCTGTATTACTTCCTGACAATAGAAGCTTTCATTGCTAACATACTATGCAGCAGTCTGTACCGTTTTTGGGGGGAATGTTATCTCATCCTATCTTTACTAACAACCCTTAGGTAGCTATAAAACCGGTTTCTCAGCTGAAAAAACGAATTGGCAGATTCAAGCTTTGAAAACAGCTTTGAGGTTCCAAAAGCTTCTGTAATCCTCAAGCCACCCATGTGCATCTTTGAGCCTGTTTCCTCATCTTTAAAATGAGGGGTTTGGAGTAGATGTCTCAGGACATCCTCAGGGAGGATGTCTGTAGATCAGCGTGAGAGAAGGTGGGGTAAATACAATCAAGGCACAGTGACCGAGGGCCCGGTGTAACGGGGATGGGATGCGGTTACAAATACGAGTAAAATTCCCGCCAAAGTGGAAGTCCGGTGTGTTAGACCCGAGCTAGGCCTGTGGGCGACAATGTGCCTGACAGCCCTTGGGTGGGCGCTGCAAGGCGCGGGCCAGCGGCCAGGAAGGAGGCGATCCCTGGGGTTCTGCCCGGGTCTCGGGACAGTGCCTCACCAGCCCAAGTCCCGTTCCACAGGCTTCTCCAGGAGAGCTAGGGAAGGAAGGGGCGCGGCCTCCCCCTCCCGCGTCGCAGAGCGCCACGTACCTCCTGGCTCAGCCGCCTCCAGGCTCGCTCGCGTAGGCGTTCCACGCTGCCCGCCTTCCAGCTCGCGGGCGCGGCCTGGTCCCCACCCCCGCCAATCGGAGCCCTCCGCGATCCCGAGCCGGGCCAATCAGTGGGGGCCAGGGGGTGGGGCTGTCGCCATGGCAGCAAAGAGGCGGGCGCGGGCGGTCGGCCGAGGGACGGAGCAAAGCAGCGGGCCCAGGGTTGGGGAGACCGGTCTGTGAGCTGTGGGCATTCAGCAGGCGGAGCCTCGCGCGCCGAGACCCGGCAAGGTAAGGCCGGCGGCCTCGAGGTGGGTGCGTCTCAGCGCGGCGAGAGGCTGGGGCAGGTCCCGAGATAAGGCTCAGGTCTTCGCCTGCCCTGCCAGGGCAGTGAGGACGGCGGGGGCCGCACAGTGGGCAGGCACCGGTGAGGAGGGTCTCCCAGCGCCAGCCTGAGGCACGGGGTTCGCCTCTTGGGCTCCGCTTGCTGCAGGGCACACAGGCTTTCTTCCGGGCCGATGAGGGTGGCTGGCACTTGGCGGGGAGCAGGCGGGGGTAGGTGCAGGACCGAGACCAGGGCGAGGTCCATTCCGGTCTTGGCAGGTCGATGGGCGAGGGAGGTGCCCGCTGGTGAGGAGGGTATACTCACCAATTCCCGGCTGACGCTGCCCCGCGCCGCGGAGCGAAGCTAGGCCCGTGAATCCTGCTCTCTGCCAGTTCTGTTAAGCCAGCAACCTCTGACACTGAGGAGAAAGTTCGTGCCGTGCCAGTCGTGGTATCATTTTTCCTTAAGTGACTGATGAGGTGCGAGATGAGCCCTTTTGGTTTTAGGGGATGAGAAAGAGTACTTCCTCATTGCACCTGCTAAGTGGTAACTCGGTGAGCAAATGTGGTTATTGTGGTTGGTGCTGGCAACGGTCTTAGATGGCAATTATTTTACAAAATCAGAGAGAGAGAGAGAGAGAGAGAGGATATGAGGGAATGAGAATGAACATGAAAATATGAGCCATTATTCTGATTGTTGGGAAAGAGAACCTCTTGAAATTCTGTGTCCACTAAACTTAATGTACGTTTTGCACAGTTGAATAAGTAAGTGCTGTGATCCAAGCCTTTTATTAAGGCTCTCTTAAATCCATGGATGAATATAAGCACTAAAATATCTTACCTTGGTTTAAAAAAAGAGGGAGAGAGGTTAAATGCAGATATTTCTGATAGTCAATTTTGTTTGAAGGAGATTGTGGACTCTCCTCCAAACTTTCCAGTCCACTGGAAAGTTTAAAGAATTGATTGCTTTAAAGAATGCTCTCGTTTTATAAAACTTGAACAAGTTCAACAAATGTTTAACAAACACATGTTTCAACAAATGTACCTCAGTTAATAGGGTCAAAAATTAAAATAAGATCATAGAAATTTAGAACTAGAAATGAAACCTCAATATTACTTTCATTATTAGGGTAAACATGGAAACTTTCTATTTCTCATCTTGGTCTTCAAATTCTCCATGATCTGCTCTAACTTTCTAATCTGAGTCAAGAAATCGTCTCTGTCTTCTTCCGGTTACTCACGCTGTTCTCTGTCTATCCTAATTTTACGCACCTTCTAAGGGTTGAGTCTGTGTTGTGTTTACCTTTCTTTGCTCTCCCAAGGTACTTATTGTTCGTAACACACATTTTGCATATACCTTTTCAGCATACTTTTTGCTAAGTTGGTTTATGCTCTGTAAATACCAGTTGAAATGAAAAGCACAATTAGGGCAATTAGGGTACTGTTCAAAATACAAGTTACTAATTATGGGCGCTAATATAGAGTATCAACATGATCAATTGCCATGTGTTTTTGTTTTAGCATATGTTGTGAATCTCTGTAGACATAACAAACTAATTTTGTGTTATTTAGAATAATATTGAGATGTTTTCCGCTTTCTAAGGACCCTTTTGATGGCTAGGGTACATAAAATACCCTTTTGAGTATTGAGTGGCTGCAAGAATCAAGGGCTGGACTTTAAAATGTGATGAAAACAATCCTTAAACTAGATAATCTTTTAAGTATTGTGAATAATTGAGTTAACTGTATTTGGCATTATAGATGATTAACTTTTTCTATAATTAAAGGTCTAGAAAGGGAAAATTTGCTATTTTTATGTTTAATACATGAAATTAGTTTATAGACTTTAAAAAAACAGGCTCCTAACAATTACAAATAACTTATTCAAGGAAAAACCTCAGTCACTTTAACAACTTTCAATTTAAAAATTAAAAAAAAACTATAATGTGGTGAAAAGTATATTCAGTTAGAGTTTCATGGCCAGATTCCAATCCTAGGTCTGCCAAATGATCTTGGCAAAGTCAGTTAACTTCCTTCTGCATTTATAACCTTTTATAAAAGTAGGTGCTGAGTGAGATTACGGAAGTCCTTTCTTATCCTGGGGGACACGTTCCGAGATACCCAGTGGATGCCTGAAGCTGGGGAGAGTACGGAACCCTGTATATACTATGTTTTTTGCTGTACTTACATACATACATACTTATGATAAAGTTTAATTTATAAATTAGGCACAGGAAGATATTAGCAACGATAACTAATAATAAAATAGAATTGTAACAGTATACAGTAATTAAAATTATGTGAATGTGATCTCTCTCTCTCTCTCTCTCTCAAAATATCTTATTGTACTACACCATGGGTAACTAAAAGCACAGAAAACAAAATCACAGATAAGGGGGGTACTGCTGTACTTCTAAGATCATTTCTGATCTCAGAATTCTCTGATTCTCAAATTCTAAATCAACCGAATGGAAATTGAGATAGTGGTTGCATGGTTTTATTTTTGGCAGAGCTTTTTGAAATTGTGTTATAGTTATCTGAAGTTCAATATATGTAAATAATAAAGACATTGTAATTTTATTGGATGATACAGATGAGTAACAGTATCTGTTTTTCATAAGCCTGTTATCAAGGATACTGCAACCTATTGTTAAGATTCATAAAAAGGAGACATTATAGTTTCCTTGATTGGTGTCCTTTTCTGCAGATGTGGACATCAGAGACGCTAAGATCATAGGATGTCTTCATCAGGGGAGGTTGGGAATCCAGCTCAGCTGGTCATATATCTGATATTTTATTTGAACCTCACTTTCCTGTTGACTTTCATTTTCAAAGGCAAAAAATGGAAGTGAGCACCACGTTACTTGTTGCCCTTGTTACTGCTGTCAATGAGAAACTCAGAAGCCATTTATTTTTCTTCACCCACCCCTTTCCCCTGTAAGAATTATTTAAAAATCTTTTTTGTTTTTATGTTTTTCAGGGACAAGGCCTCGTTCTGTTGCCCAGGGTAGGGTGCAGTGCATGATCATAACTCACTGCAGCCTTGAACTCCTCGGCTTAAGTGATCCTTTTGCCTTAGCTTCCTGAGTAGCTGGAACTACAGGTATGGGCCACCACGCCCAGCTAATTTTTTGTAGAGACAGGGTCTTGTTATGTTGCCCAGGCTGGTCTCAAACTCTTGGCCTCAAGGGATCCTCCTGCCTCAGCCTCCCACAGTGCTGGGATTATAAGCGTGAGCCAACTCGCCCGGCCCCCTGTAAGAATTATGACATTGACAGTAAGAAGAAGCAACCCAAGTTGGCTTGCTCTGGGCAGTGCCTTGGAGAAAGAAACCTGAGTCTCTTGCTACAGCTCTGTTTTAATGGCTGAGAGGAGGAGATTGTATTCCCTTCGTGTTGGATATATTCCTTTTATTGGTCTATAGCTGTGGCAGGGTTTTGGCTATGGCAGGGTTCAGAGGAGAGCTCAAATGTAGCCTCTCAAAAAGGACTTTTATTTCTTTATGTATTTATTTATATTTTTGAAGCAGGGAGAGTGGGGAGCAGGGTTCAATTTCCCTTTTTTTTTTTTTTGAAGCAGAGTCTTGCTCTGTCATCCTGGGTAGAGTGCAGTGGGGTTACTGTAGCTCACTACAACCTCAAACTCCTGGGCTCAAGTGATCCTCCTGCCTCAGCCTTCCGAGTAACTGGGACTACAGGCACATACCACCACGCCCGGCTAATTTTTTCTATTTTTAATAGAAACAGGGTCTCACTCTTGTTCGGGCTGGTCTGGAACTCCTTAGCGCAAGCAATCCTCCCTCTTCAACCTCCCAGGGTGCTATGATTACAGGTGTGAGCCACCTCGCCCAGCCTCAGACATGACTTTTAAAGGTCGTTTGTTAAATTAATCTTGCTTTTTAAGTTCTATAACTTTGAGTGTTAATTGTACAATAATTTTTTCATATTTTATATTTCAAATCATGAATTTTATTTTTCTCCATATATTTCAAGACAAGAAAGGGCATTAATATTTACTGAGCACTTACTATTGTCTTGCACTGTGTTAGTTACTTTGTATTCATTCTTATTTTCATGCCATTAAGAAACCTATGAAGCTGTAATCCTAGCACTCTGAGAGGCCGAGGCGAGAGGATCGCTCGAGGTCAGGAGTTCGAGACTGGCCTGAGCAA
This sequence comes from Indri indri, assembly GCA_004363605.1. Classification (NCBI taxonomy): domain Eukaryota; kingdom Metazoa; phylum Chordata; class Mammalia; order Primates; family Indriidae; genus Indri; species Indri indri. The sequence continues at coordinate 28,618 of RJWJ010008017.1, read as the reverse complement.
GAACGAGACTCCGTCTCTACTAAAAATAGAAAGAAATTAGCTGGACAACTAAAAATATGTAGAAAAAAATTAGCCGGGCATGGTGGCACGCGCCTGTAGTCCCAGCTACCTGGGAGGCTGAGGCAGGAGGATCGCTTGAGCCCAGGAGTTTGAGGTTGGTGTGAGCGAGGCTGATGCCACGGCACTCTAGCCCAGGCGACAGAGCGAGACTCTATCTCAAAAAAAAAAAAAAAAAAAGAAACCTATGAAGATGTATTAGTTCAATTTTATAGGTAGGAAGATCAGGACTCAGAGGGTTGGGTAGCTTGCCAGTAAATGGGAAAAATTAGGATTCAATCTGCTGTTTATTTTTTATAGTGCTGTGTTAAGAAAAGTCATATACCTTTCCCAAATATAGTATGTGCATAATCACTCTCCTGCATAGATGATTTTATGTTAAATATACCGTATAAAAAAGAAACGTGTGTTCTTAAAACTCAAAAATATTTCATTTGCTTATTTTCTTATAATTGATTATGTTCACCAATGAGTTTGCATTTAAGCTAACTGCCTTGTAGTTTATAGTTATGTAGTACAATTTCAAAAAAGAATTTGAGACGTTTCATCTTGTTACTGACCTCAGTGACAGAGTAGAACCAAGGTTAATTTTTAAAAAGTGGTGGTAAACAAAGATTCCAATTATTTAGTAGGAAATGTTACCCACTATCTTGAAGGCTTATTGCTGAGAAAAATAAGCTTTCGCTGTGAGTTTCTCTTAAGTTATTTCACAGGAGAGCAATGTGGTAAAACTTAAGCAAAATAAATCAATATCTTTGTTTATGCTGGTCTTCGATTCTGTTTATTTCATGTATTTCTCTCCTCTCCCTACTGGAATATGATATAACTTAGTTTCCTTCCACATTATAAAAATTTGGTACTTTTTCTTTTCCCATTATGTGGCAAATGCATACACTATTATGTGCCATTAACACTGTAATAAGGCTAAATCAATCCTTATATTTAATGTGTCTTTTTATTCCTCTGTCTTTTTTTTTTTTACATTTAGAACCTGTTAAAAGCCAGTTTTTAGTGAAAAATATTGGGCTAGCAGCCAAAACCTACTTCTTCGCTAATTTGATATTGTGCAAGTCATCTTACCTCTCTGGATCTCAGTTGCTTCATCTGTAAAAAGGAGATAAAAATTCTTTACTGGTCTGAAGGTAAGTGCTCAGTTAAGAATTGCATTTCCTTGCAAAAAACCCACCACCAATACTACCACTAACAAAACATAAAAAAGGAAAAAGCAAAAATAGGCTTAAACACATAATATTAATTTTTTTATATAAAACAATTCTTGAAATAGACAGTCTAGGATATGTATAGTGGCTTCATAAAGTCAGAGACCTAAGCTTCTTTCATTTCTTTGATCTGCTATTCCTAAGCAATGGCACTGGTTCTCATAGTCCAAAATAGCTGTCAGAGTTCTAGCCATCACAGCCAAGTTCCAGGTAGCAAGGTAAAGGCAAAGAAGGATGCATCATCTTTCTTTAAGGAGACTTCCTGAACCAAAGCTCAGACTACAAGGAAGCAGGGAAATGTAGCTGGATGTATGGCTGCCCTCAATAAAATTGGGCTGTTGTTACTGAGGAGGAAGGGAAGATTTGGATATTGGTCGGCTAATAGAAATCTCTGCCACAGTATGAATCTTTTTCTCTTTCATCTCTGAAATCTGTAAGCTATGAGAACTACTCATGTAAGCTTCAGTAATTTGCCATGGCAGAGCTTTAAGTCTGACTACAGCAGGAAATAACCCACATTTAATAAATTGTGTTTCTGTTTTTACTTATATCCCTTAATTCATTATAGAAGCCTTTCTGTCTTCTTTGGGGATTTGTTCTGGTTATTTTTTTATTTTATTTATTTATTTTTTTGAGACAGAGTCTCACTCTGTTGCCCGGGCTAGAGTGCCATGGCGTCAGCCTAGCTCACAGCAACCTCAAACTCCTGGGCTCAAACATCCTCCTGCCTCAGCCTCCCAGGTAGCTGGGACTACAGGCACGCGCCACCATGCCCAGCTAATTTTTTCTATTTTTAGTTCTTTGGCCAATTTCTTTCTATTTTTAGTAGAGACGGGGTCTCCCTCTTGCTCAGGCTGGTCTCCAACTCCTGAGCTCAAATGATCCGCCCGCCTCGGCCTCCCAGCGTGCTAGGATTACAGGCGTGAGCCACCGTGCCCTGCCTGTTCTGGTTATTTTTTAAAATTATCCATAAATGCTTTATAGATGTTTGTTGTGCAATTTATGATTGTGTTAAAAAGAGCTAACATTTATTGAGTCACTTGCTGTAAACAAGGCATTAAAATGACAGTGATAAGTTATCCCAAGGGTATCACGTAACTAATCATCAGGAAGTAAATTTATGTTGAAAGTACATATAATCCATCTCAAGATACATTTAAGTTTAGTATGGTCACATGAGCTTTTGACTTCCTTGCTAGTTAAAAGTAGGTGTTTTTCTTTTTTTCTTTTTTTAACCACTTAACTGTTACTTGTCCTGAAATTCCTCATACTGTTAGCTCTTGCTTAACTTATTTCCTTCCAGACTTTTCTTTGTAAATATCATGTGTGTATACCCTATACTTGTCATGTGAAATGGTTCAGTTGTCACTGTTTATGTTAAAAAAGTGAATTGAAATAAACAGCTTCAGGAAAAGGAAACAAAAATTCAGGGAATGGAAATTGGAATGAAAAAGAATCTAAAGATTCAGTCAATCTTTTAGTTTTATCTTCCTTTTAAAGAGCGATTTACAATTCTATTTCTACAAAGCATATTTGTATTTTTGCAAGTTTTTGCATTTTTCCTTATGTCATATAGGCACAAAGTACAGTGATCCTTTTGCTACTAGTGCTTTGATTTCCTTTTTTTCTAATCTAGAACCATCGGCCCCCAAATAAAATAATCAGAAGCCTTATGACTATAAAAAGAGACTAGTTGTTTTTTGTTTTTTGTTTTTTTTTTCTGAGACAGAGTCTCACTCTGTCACTCTAAGTAGAGTGCCGTGGCATCAGCCTAGCTCACAGCAAACTCAAACTCCTAGGCTCAAGTGATCCTCCTGCCTCAGCCTCCCGAGTAGCTGGGACTACAGGTTTGTGTGCCATCACACCTGGCTAATTTTTTTTTATTTTTAGTAGAAATGGGGTCTCGCTCTTGCTCAGGCTGGTCTCGAATTCCTGAGCTCAAGGGATCCTCCCACCTCAGCCTCCCAGAGTGCTAGGATTACAGGTGTGAGCCACCACGCCCAGCCCCTAGTTTTGTTTTTAAGAGACGTTTAACATTGTAAGTCACCTGACTGGAAATGTCTATTTGCTGAATACCACTTTAATGCCTTTTAAATTTTTTTGATTAACAGAAAAGGATCATGCTATGCATTGTTTTGTAAGCAGCTTTTTTCAGGTTGCAATTGCTCATTGAATAGTCTACATTTCTCACTAGATTGAAGCCCTGTGAGGGTCATGTCCATCTTCATTTCACTTACCTTTGTCTTCCAGCATAATATCTGGTACCTATTGAGTACTTAATACATGAATATTTGTTCAATAAATAAATAAACACAACAAAATAAAGAAAACATACTTCAGCCTTAAATTGAAAAGGAAGAGGAACAAAAGAAGAGGGTTGAGGGAGGGAGAAAAAGATACATGAGAACAGAGACTATTTACAAGGCAAGAGAGAGACAGACTAGTTTCAGTTTTCTGTATTCTTTTCACACCTCTTTCCTGTGATCATTATTTTTAACCATTTTCAGGATATCTTGCCCCACAATCAAAACAGGAAACCAGGCCAGGCATGGTGGCTCACGCCTGTAATCCTAGCACTCTGGGAGGCCGAGGCGGGTGGATTGTTTGAGCTCAGGAGTTCGAGACTAGCCTGAGTAAGAGCGAGACCCCGTCTCTATTAAAAAATAGAAAGAAATTAATTGGACAGCTAAAAATATATGGAAAAAATTGGCCGAGCATGGTGGCGCATGCCTGTAGTCCCAGCTACTCGGGAGGCTGAGGCAGGAGGATCGTTTGAATCCAGGAGTTTGAGGTTGCTGTGAGCTAGGCTGACACCACGGCACTCACTCTAGCCAGGGCAACAGAGTGAGACTCTGTCTCAAAAAAAAAAAAAAAAAAAACAGGAAACGATCAAACGTGTGTGTGCAAACATGCACAAATCTAATCTGTATAACTACTGGCATGAACTGATAGCTAAGAAATCTGTGTATGAGTGGGAATTTTGATTTGGTGGAGCCAAGGGAAAGATAAGTTTCCTTTTAGGACTTGGTAATTTAGGGAAATTGTTTTCTATCCACTGAATACTAGGAGAAACTTAAGAACTCTGCTTGCTTTGTAATTTTGCCTGAGGCTCCACTGCCTTTGGGGTCAGTGTGTTCCATGCTGTCTTGAGATGACTGTGATTTAGAATTTCACATAATCCTACTTTAGATAGTAAATTATCAGCCTATCCTGGTTGTTTGGATCGCTCTACTGTTTCAGCCTAGTTCAGCCCAGTGTTTCCTCTTTAGTTCTGTACCTTTCTTATGAAAGAAGAGGGTAATAAAGAAAAGAAGATGGACATTTTTACTGACCTGATAGTGGAAGGAAAGTAGGTTGGTCCCCTCCCTTCTTCCCATTGCCTCTCCTTATCACTCACCTCTCCCTCTCTTGTATGGATAGTTGTATAGTTTCCAGTTCATGAAAATGGGTAAACCTCTGACACATTTGACATTATCTTGGTATTTAAAGAGATTTTTGTGTTATTAATTTTCTACCTAATGTTCTAGAACACTTTGCATTTCTTTTGTTATGATAACATTCAACATTTATTGAGGCCTTATTAAGGAGTAAATGTTTAAGTTGATTGTCCTAGTTATGTCTAGAATAAACACTAACAAATTAGAAACTAGTAGAGGGGAGAAAATATATTAAAAACATTCTTCATTAATCAAAAACAAATAAATGAAGAAAGCAAGAATGAGAAAATAAATATTAAAAAGGCAGGATAAATAGAAAGCCGTAAAGAAGGTAGTAGATTTAAAACTCAAGATGTGGTACTTCATTGACTTTAAGAGTCCACTGATACTAGGACACACCATTATATGCCATATAGAAAAAATGCTGCAAATTACACTATGGCACTGTGTTTTATCACAGTTCCATTTTATGTTTGCTGAAAGTGTTTTTAGATTATTTTAGACATATTATAGATTTTTCTCACGTGACTTTTGCACACACATAAATTAAGAGCAAAAAAAATTGATTAAGGTATCCATAAGTCCTCTTCATATTCGTAGTCTGCGTCTTTTAAAACTTTCTTGAACTGTCAATGTCTGTGTTTTCCCATGTAACATTGTTCTCTCTACCAAGGAGAGGGAGAGAGAACAAGTTCCTTTGCCTGAGATTTTCTTCCAAGCCTCTACACTCATTTGAAGAGCTTTGATGCTGATGCTTTCTTGATCTTATCAGAAGATGACAATAGAAAGTTTTCAGATGTATATTCTTTCCCCAAACTTTCCTTGTTGACTAAACAGCTTTGGACAGTTGTCCAGACATGGCATCAGGAATAACACCAAATTGTGTTACTTTTCAGGCAACTTGTTCTTTATTTAGATGCACATTCTCAGAATGCGTCAAGAACTAAACTAATACACCTGGCAGGTTATATAGGGTTCCTCAACATTCAAACCAGGTTTAGTTACTCTTTAGCTCAGCCATTTATCTCCCCACCACTTTGCCTGCTTTTTTAAATGCATACACTAACATCTTTGGGAGATAATTTTGTAGTTTAAAATTTAATATGTCAGCAATTTTTGGCCATAGTCATTTATGATGGTGTTACTGTGATATGCTATTTTCTGGTCCATTCTCTTATATCAATCTCTTTAGCACCTTTGATATCGACATACCATTTTGAGCCATGTAAAAGAACATCAGAATTTTGTCAGCATTGCCTATTGACTAGACTCGGCTTTATTTTTTCCTTAAATTACATGTGGCTGGAATTTATGCAGCTTCTGTTCAGTATTAGCAGGAAGTTTCTTTCTCTCTTTTTTTATTGGTTGTCATCGTGCTTAGTAGGAAGTTTCTGACAAATCGACTTTTGCCTTAATGATGCAGAAGTCCATCAATTCAGCTTCATGTTCCTTGAAATTTTTTATTTATTGGAGGCATTGTCAGTTTCTTTTTCTTTTTTTTTTTTTTTGAGACGAAGTCTCACTCTTTTGCCAGGCTAGAGTGCCGCAGCGTCAGCCTACCTCACAGCAACCTCAAACTCCTGGGCTCAAGTGATCCTTCTGCCTCAGCCTCCCGAGTGGCTGGGACTAAAGGCATGCACCACCATGCCCGGCTAATTTTTTCTATATATTTTTAGTTGTCCAGCTAATTTCTTTCTATTTTTAATAGAGACTTGTCTCACTCTTGTTCAGGCTGGTCTCAAACTCCTGACCTCAAGCTATCCTCCTGCCTGGCTTTCCAGAATGCTAGGATTACAGGTGTGAGCCTCTGCGCCCCACCTTAGTAGTTGATTTTATTGTTAATCTTTGTATCTCAGAGCCTAAACGTGTTACTTGTTCTGCCAATATAATTTTAAGCTGGCTAAATAAGCAGTATTTAGTTTTAAGGCATTTATAAATCATGTAACTTAATTATTTTAAACAGTTGGTGGTGTGAGTACAAGCAATTTTATTAGTATTCCTGACTAGGTAACAAAATACATATACTCAAAAGAATAAATAGGTAATAGAACTTAAGTGCTTAAAGAATAAGCACTTTATCTTTTCAGGTCAAGTTAAATTCTGTGATAAAAAATTCCTTTATTTTTGTAAATGAGAAAACTGAAGTGGGAAAAGTTAATTAACCTGTGATCATGTAGCAAGTGAGTGGTACAGCTGGAATTAGAATATAGACCTAAATTTAATTCTGTCTTACTCTTAGGTACAAAACCCATTTTCTATTCCTTAAGAATCCAAATTTACTTTTGAGATAAACATTTTCTTTTTCTCTCACTGTAGGTGAGGCTGGTAAAGAATAGAGCAAGGAGAAGCAATATGTTCTGGGGCAGTGGTTTTCAAACTTTAGCATGCATCAGAATCACCTACAGGGCTTGTTATAACATAGATTGTGGGAGCCCCTGCCCCCAGAGTCTCTGATTTAGAAGATATGGAATAGACCTTGACAATATGCAGTTCTAACAAATTCCCAGGTGATATCAATGCTGCTGGCCCAGGGATCACACTTTGAGAATCTGCTTAAAAGCAGACATCTTTGGTGTCGGTCACTCCCAGGTCTAAACCCTGGCTCTATGACTTACTGCTGTGTGACCTAAATCAAGCTTTTTAGGTGATATGTCTCTGTTTCCTGTATTTTAAAATGAGGAGAATAATATTAATTTCACAAGGTCATTATAAGGCTTAAATGATTTAATTATAAAAAAATGTTTAGCATACTGCTAAGTACATAGTAAACACTCAATACATGGTTTCTGTTGGTATTTATAATAAGCCTGGAGAATCAATGAAATCTTTATGAACCATAAATTCAATGTTTTAGAGTACGTTCCCAGAGACTTTTTGTGACTTTTTCACTTTGCGGTGTTGTTAGGACACACATACCCATTTGTGTATATAAACACATTCCTCTCTTGACTTGGCCTCTTATTTATGGTAGACTTGGCAGAAGAGTGAGAGAGTAGCAGTGACCAGAACACATGGGAGAATATGGAGAGATTAGAACCTTCGTATATTATTGGTGGGAATGTAAAAAATGGTATAGCCACTTTGGAAAAGTTTGGCAGTTCCTCAAAAAGTTAAACATAGAGTTATCAAACTGACCCAGCAGTTCTACTCCTGGCGTATATAAGCAAAAGAATTGAAAACATGTTAACACAATAACATGAACACAAATATTTAGTGCATCATTATTCAAAACTGCCTGAAACAATATTGCGTGACCAGCAGTCTAGCTTTTCCTCTTGTTTCAATACCACTACATCCCGCTTGATATTTTGTTGACCTATTTATCTGAAAAAAGATCTTTAGCAAATGACTATTGGCTATGATAAAATAATTTAACAAGGTTAAGAGAATATTTATAGTTATTTGTCTCTTTTAATCAATAATAGTTTATAGAGTAATTTATTTTCAAAATTAAGTTGAAACTAAATTAAATATATGCAGAAATAATTTTGGCTACCCAATATTTTAATTGAGAAAAAATATATAATTTTTTCTTACTTCCTTATTTCCTAATATTGGACTACTTATTTTTTAAAATTTGGGTTCCTCATTACCATCTTTATTTAAAACTTTTGTAATTAACCAAATGTTTTCTTATATATAAGCCGCTTAAAATTTTGTTTCCTATCTTTTCAATTTTGCCCGAAATATATTTCTCCTCTGATTTTTTTTAGTGATCTATTTTAAACATTTTTTTGGATAAGTTATAATTTATTATTCCCCCTTTCCTAGAAATTTTTTGTTGTATTAATCCTGTTGAGATTGAATATGTTATTAATGTGACGTTCGGAGTACATGCATACAGTTTTAAAACATCTTTTCAGGACTTCACCATAATTATTCCTTCATTTCAGATGAGGTGGAGGACCATCCTACTACAATATTGTATTCTCTTGGTTACATGTCTCCTTACTGCTCTTCAAGCTGTGCCTATAGATATAGACAAGACAAAAGTACAAAATACTCACCCTGTGGAAAGCGCAAAGATAGGACCACCAGTAAGTGAAAAGAAGTGAAATGGGAGGAATTATAACTAAATGAAGTGAAATGAGGTGAAATTGTAACTGCATGAAGTGAAATGGAAGGGGAATTATAACTAAAATATTACTAATATTTATTACTTATAAAACTATACATTTAGGAACTATTTCTGAAATAGCAAACAGTATTGAACAAGCATATGCTGTTTAACATTAGATAATATTTATTTAATATAGCTAGTATATTAGATAGTACACAGAAGAATTAATCATAATATATTACCAACATAGGGCTAAACAGCCAAGAAAACACTGTATTATATTCAAAGGAGAGACAGATGCCAATGGGGAGAAACCAATTAATATCATTGGTTAAATCTTCATTGTCTAAAGCAAATAGAAAATCTACCTTTATGTGACAATAAAACATGGTATTGGTTCTGATACAAAATTCTTTATTTGAGAAATATAATGTTTTTACTTTGTCAAAACTATCAAAGTGGATATGTCTCAATGCTATTTTGCTAGAAATTGTTTAAGATTGAGATCTTTAGATTCAGACAAGGAAAAACTTTCAGAAGCATTACTGTTTGTTTCTTAATTTGAAGGATACTGGACTTTATTATGATGAATATCTCAAGCAAGTGATTGAGGTGCTGGAAACAGACCAACATTTCAGAGAAAAGCTCCAGAAAGCAGATGTAGAGGAAATAAAGGTAAATGTCATTAAATAATTATTTAGCAAACATTTGAACATGCCAGGCACTGAGTTAAGTACTGGGGATGCAAAGATAAAACTTATTGCCACCACTTAAGGAACCCTCAGGGGGAAATCATATCCAGAAGTAGATTATTAGGATGGATATATGATGAATATATAACATATTATAGACATATAGAGGACAGACACATAATCTACCATGAAGCAGCAGGGACAGGTGGGAAACCATCCTTCCTGATAGAGATTATGCCAGAGCTTAAAGATGTAACTGAGAAAAGGAGAGGGACTAGGAGGCATCCCAGACAAAGGTGCAAGGGTACAGAGATAAGAGGTATACAGGAAACTGGAAGTAGTAACTGTCGCTGGAACCCAGAGTGGGAAGTGGAAGGCATGAATGGCCAAAAGATGAGGTTGGGAAGAATCCTGGGCTAGATAACAAAGGGTCTTGTGTATCATGTTAAGGGGCTTGGATCATGATCTGAGGACAGCAGGGAGCTATTCAAAGGTTTAGAATAGGTCAGGTTCTGGTATTTTAATCAGGTCCAGATCAACAGAATAGATAATGCGGCCAGAGCAGTGGCTCACGCCTGTAATCCTAGCACTCTGGGAGGCCGAGGCAGGAGGATTGCTTGAGCTCAAGAGTTCGAGACCAGCCTGAGCAAGAGCGAGACCCTGTCTCTACTATAAATAGAAAGAAATTAGCCAAACAACTCAAAATAGAAAAAATTAGCTGCGCACGGTAGTGTGTGCCTGTAGTCACAGCTACCCGGGAGGCTGAGGCAGGAGGATTGCTTGAGCCCAGGAGTTTGAGGTTGCTGTGAGCTAGGCTGACGCCATGGCACTCTAGCCTAGGCAAGAGAGTGAGACTCAGTCTCAAAAAAAAAAAAAAAAAAAAAAAAAAAAAAAAAAACAGAATAGATAATGGGCTGTATCTTATGTCAGTAGGGAGATATAACCATTTGTCTCTGTCCTAAGAACCCTATTAGACATGACCCTAGCTGTTGATAGCTCTTCGGTACTCATAATAAGTAAAGAAGTTATAAAGATCTGACAGAGATTTTTTTTAAAGCCTTTCCTTGAAGGGAAATAAATCAGTTTACTGGGTTTATTATAGACTCTCAGCAAAAAAAAAAAAATTCCAGTTAATTTTAAACTTTCGGTTATGCCTCCTAGAACAGTTTTGTTTGCTTATGTTACCTTTCGTTTATTTGTTTGCTTTTAACTTTCCTAAAAAATTATCTTGACTTTTTCTAGATTCAGAATTAGAGAACTGTGTTTGAAGGAATCATTCGACATCACACATCCTTTTTATTTTAGTCTCTGTCCCTAATGTGTGCTTCTTTGAAAGACTGACTCCCATCAGGGTTGTGGTATCTGTTGGAGCTTTTGTATGGCTTTTAGTTCACAGCTCTCCCCTTGGAAACTGTGAACTGCTTTGGGGAAAAGGTAACAGTGTTATGCCAATAATTCCCCTGAATTGTCTTTGAAGATAATTTTGTTCTTCCTCTGAAAGAGTAATTCGACCTGAGGAACTAATTTCCTAAGGTGAATGATATTTAATGTAGAACTTTCAATGTCTCCTATCTAGTCGAAATTAGGATTAAGAGCATTATTTGGGGGTAATATAGAAAATGTGGGCCATGGGAGGTACTATATAGAGATATTCAGGGAAAAGAAGACATTAGCTTCCTGGCTTGGTGCAGGGATTTATTTTATAACTGTCTTCCTTTCACACTCAATTCCTATTCCCTATAAAGGAGCAAAAAAAAAAAAAAAAAAAAGAGAGAAAGAAAGAAAAAAACCATACACCCACAAAAACAAAACCAAAATGAAGTTAAACAGTTATCCAATGAAAAAGGAATAATAATAAAAGTAGACAATAAAACCCAAACCCAACCAATTCATCACAAATAGCCAAGAAAAGATTCTTGTCTGAGGGGGAAAAAAAAAGTTAGAATTTACCCTTTCTTATTTAGCCAAGCATTTTGATAGGAGAATTATACTGCATTTCTTTACTTCCCAAACATTCTCACACTGGAGAGAGTATGGCTTTGCCCTCACTGCTCCACTGAATATACTCTCATGGAGAGCGTCAGTGACTTCTGAATTGCCAAGCCTAGTGAACACTGTAGCATCTTTTATTCCTGATCTTACTGGGCTCCTTTATTTTATCTCAAAAATTCTCAGATTTTAGGGTTTGTTAAAACATGCTTCTGGGCTCCACCTCCAGAATTTCTGATTTAGTAAGTCTAGGGCCTGCATTTCTGAAGTTCTCAGGAGAACTGGAACTGATGCTTCCAGTTGGGGACCACACTTTGACAACTATTGTTTTATCTAACTGTTCTCTCCTTGAAATATACTGCTCTTTTTTGCTTCTATAACAATATATTCTCCTAGTTCTTCTACTAATCACTCATCTATGAAAAGAGTAATCAAAGGAGACAACCTAAAAAACATGAATTTTGAAAATCTATTTGTATATGGAATGACTAATGCTTAAAGAGGCCAAATTACTTTTTTTTAATAGCAACTTTGTTGAGATACAATTCATATACCATAAAATTCACCCTGTTAAATCATATAATTCAACGGTTTTTAATATATCCAGAGTTATGCAATCACTGCTATCTAGTTTTAGAACACTTTCATTACTCCCAAAAGAAACTCTGTACCCATTAAGCAGTCACTCCCAATTACCTTTCTCTCCTCAGCCACAAGGAATCTACTTTCTATCTTTATAGGTTTCCTTGTTTTGGACATTGTATATAAATGGAATCATACAATATGTGGTCATTTGTGACTGGCTTCTTTAACTTACTTAACACAATGGTTTCAAGGTTTATTTGTGTTGTAGCATGTGTCAGGATTTCACTCTTTTTTATAGCTAACTATTAATAATATTCCATTGTATGGATATACAATTTTTCAAAGTGGCTGTACCATTTTATAATTGAACTTTTTGAGCTTCTCCTTTGTGCTTTAATTACACTTTTCTTTCTTTTCCTTTTTTAATTTTATTTTTAAATTTTTTTTTAAGAGATAGGAATCTCCCCATGTTGCCCAGGCTGGTCTTGAACTCCTGGGCTCAAGTGATGCTCCTGTCTCAGCCTCCCACAGTGCTGGGATTACTGGCATGAGCCACTGTGTCCAGCCTGCTTTTCTAAATTATATTCTTTTTAGACATCTTGATTTTAAAATTACAAATTGAATCTCTTTTAAAAGAAATATTTTTTAATATTAAATTTATCTAAATTAGTCAAAAGTATTTATCACTGATTTATTATAACCATATTTTTTTATGTTGCATCTGGTCTAAAAATGGAATGTAGTAGATAAAACTAATTTATTTTGTTAACAGAGTGGGAGGCTAAGCAAAGAGCTGGACTTAGTAAGTCATCATGTGAGGACAAAACTTGATGAACTGAAAAGACAAGAAGTAGGAAGGTTGCGAATGTTAATTAAAGCTAAATTGGATTCCTTTCAAGGTAAGTGCTAAAGAAAAGGTAGGAACATTTTAATCTTTGGTTGTGGAGGTCTGTTTACAATTAGTACCTGCCATGTTCTTCTAGTCAAAATGTTATGTTAGTATTGATTTATCTTCTCTTAATTTTTAAAATTTAATTTTTTGAATTGGTAATACATATCATTCAAAATTTAAATGATTACCCTTAAATAACTATAGCAATGAGAAAGAAGTATGAAAAGTAATGAGTTAAGCAACTGGTTTAAAAGAGGAACAATAACATCAAATGAAGCCAAAAAAAAGTAGAGAAAGAAAAACTAGAATAATTTCCATACATGGAACAGAAAAATTTTCGGAGAGCTAGCCCCGCAAAAAACACCAGATTCAGACAGTTTCTTCAGGGAATTCTATCAGACCATTAAAGAGAAGATTGTCAATTCTGTATAAACTCTTATGGAGCTAGAAAAACAAGGAAGGCTTCCACATTCTTATTATGTATTGACGTCAAAACCAAAATTATTGCATCTCAAAAGAATGTGATCACATATCAAGTGGATTTTTTTCAGGAATAAAAGGTTGACTTAGTATTAGGAAACCTAATACTGTAAATCATTCCATTCTAGTTTAAAAGACATTACCTTTGCCTAATATGTGTAATATTCTAAAAGGAAAAATGAGCCCTTAATCTAAAACTTTGAATTTTCTTTTTCTTTTTTTTTTTTTTTTTTTTTTTTTGAGACAGAGTCTCACTCTGTTTCCTGGGCTAGAGTGCTATGGAGTCAGCCTAGCTCACAGCAACCTCAAACTCCTGGGCCCAGGCAATCCTCCTGCCTCAGCCTCCCAAGTAGTTGGGACTATAGGCGCACACCACCAAGCCCGGCTAATTTTTTCTATTTCAGTAGAGATAGGGTCTAGTTCTTGCTCAGGCTGGTCTCGAACTCCTGACCTCAAGCAATCCTGCCTTCCTCGGCCTCCCAGAGTGCTAGGATTACAGGTGTGAGCGACCGCGCCTGGCCTTTGAATTTTCTTATAAAATCCTTTAGGAATAAATATGAATGCTTTTTCTTATATATCATTTATATTAATGTTTATAGCTTCTAATAATTGATCATTTATAGTTTTCTCATTTTCTTTCAGATAAAGGCATGGACCGCCAATCTCTTCTTAAACAATTTGATCACCTAAACCACCTGAATCCTGACAAGTTTGAATCCACAGATTTAGATATGCTAATCAAAGCGGTAAGCCTAATTCCAAAAAGTTCTGTCCTTTGTGTGCCTTTGAGGTTTTGTAATTTGACAAGTAAACTCAATGAAATGGAAATATAACTTTTATATACTCTCTAGAATACCTTTAAAGGGAGGTAGCTTAACTGTTATTAGTACAGATATTAATATGGACATACACATTTACAATCTCTCATCCACAATTCCAAAATCCAAAAATCTGTAAAAACTGAAACCTGGCTTAAATTAACTAATTACAGTAATGCTATTTATAGTTTTTATTTAGCATATTTAGTATGTCTAGTTACCTATTTTGCTAATGCAATACTAATCTGCTTGGTTGTAGACACTGCAGGGATGTTCCATAATATGGAGTATGTCCCATATTCTCTTTCTAAAATCTAGAAAATTCTGAAACACAAATGGCCTCAGGGATTTTAGATGAGTTTGTGGACCTGTCATATTATGTATAATATGAATGGAGTTACCAAACTAGATATTTTTACCTGGCTGTTTTAGATTTAGTTAAATGGTTAGAAATCATCCTAGTTTTTGTCATCCATGGTGGCTCATGCCTGTAATCCTAGCACTTTGGGAGGCCAAGGTGGGAGAATCACTTGAGGCCAGGAGTTCAGGACCAGCCTGGGCAATAGAACGGGACCCCATCTCTACAAAAAATTAAAAAATTAGCTGGGCATGGTGGTGGTTCATGCCTACAGACCTCCTAGCTACTTGGGAGGCTGAGGTAGGAGGGCTGCTTGAGCCGGAGAGTTGGAGGTTGCAGTGAGCTAAGCTCATGCCACTACACTCTAGTGTAGGTGATGTAGCGAGACCCTGTCTCAAGAAAAAAAAAAAGAGAAATCATTCTAGATTTTTATACTGTACAGATTTGATACAGACCCTTCCTTTTTTAAAAAATCAATTTATATATGCATTAGTCCATTTTGTGTAGCTATCAAGGAAATACCTGAGGCTGGGTAGTTTATAAAGAAAAAACGTTTATTCTGCTCACAGTTCTGCAGACTGAAGCATTGTGCCAACATCTGCTTCTGGTGAGGGCTTCAGGGAGCCTCCAATCAAGATGGAAGGCAAAGGGGGAGCAGTCATGTCACATGGCGAGAGCAGGAACAAGAGAGGGTGGAGGTGGCGCCAGGGTCTTTTAAACAACTAGCTCTCTCGTAAACTATTAATAATAAAGTGAGAACTCAGTATTGTGGGGAGGGCACCAAGCCATTCATAAGGGATCTGCCCTCATGACCTAAAGACCTCCAACCAGGCCCCACATTCAACACTGGGGATCAAATTTCAGCATGAGATTTGGAGGGGCCAAACATCCAAACCATATCAATATGTTATTTGCTTATGGGGAATTTCGTAAAATTGAAGCTGTCTTTGAACTTCTGGTTTTTTTGAATACCTAAATTTCTGGTAATGATAGGATTAAAAAAGAAAAGTCCAGTGTTTTTTTGCTATACTACCTTTTTTTAGAGAGTATGCTATATTCCAGAATGGCTTTATTTATATTTTTCAAACACATCTTTTTATTTAATTTAAATGCGATATTGCATTCTAGGCGACAAGTGATCTGGAAGACTATGACAAGACTCGACATGAAGAATTTAAAAAATACGAAATGATGAAGGAACATGAAAGGAGAGAATATTTAAAAACACTGAATGAAGAAAAGAGAAAAGAAGAAGAATCTAAATATGAAGAAATGAAGAAAAAACATGAAAATCACCCCAAAGTTAATCATCCAGTAAGAATTGTGACTATAAAACCATATTTAGATGAAGATACTTCTTTGTATCAGATAACAGAATTTTATCATGTTATTAGTACTTAAATCATGATTCTTACTTTTGCAAAGTTTCTCAAATTTATATTTTGACTCTATACACCTAGATTATACTTTCTTTTGAGCAATTTTTTAAAAATTGGTTCACAGGGAAGCAAAGATCAACTAAAAGAGGTATGGGAAGAGACTGACGGATTGGATCCTGATGACTTTGACCCCAAGACATTTTTCAAATTACATGGTAACAGATCTGATACAAATATTAATATTCATGTCTGCTTTTTGAAAAAATTATATTTGCTTTTCTTTTAATTGGTTTCTACCAAGGTCTGCTTCTGAATTCTATTGATAGTAAATGTTTGGAGTTTTTCTAGGGTAATGTGATAGTCTTTATTGCTGATCTGCAGTATGAAATTGTTTAGTTCAGTAGCTGTGTCTTTATACAAGTTTTTACTGTTGAGTCATTATATGACTTACTGCAAGGTTCTCTGTGAACTAAAGGTAATTCTGTGACTAGCTAGGTTATATCTGATAGGCTTTATACTATAATATAGCATATTGCTTTACTTTATATTTTTATTAAAAAATGGGCTATGTTTGCCTAAAAAATTATTATGAATTATAAATAAATATAGAATTATTATCAAGTTGGGCTGATCTGAAGCTTCATAAGAAAGAAGAAACCATTTTCTGCAGCATATTGATGCTGCTTGTCAGTACTACTTTTGCAAGCCATTTGTAAATAATTATATTTTAATTATTTTCTAAGGTATTAAAATCAATTTTCACATTTGTAACTTTTAAACTTCAGATGTCAATAGTGATGGCTTTCTGGATGAACAAGAATTAGAAGCCCTATTTACTAAAGAGGTAAATTAGTTCATTTAATACTCAGTGTTCTTATTCTATTTTTTTCCTTTTTTTAACTTCTTTTCTTTCATGTTCATTTTAAAATTTTCTTTTTAGTTGGAGAAAGTATACGACCCCAAAAATGAAGAGGACGATATGGTAGAAATGGAAGAAGAAAGGCTTAGAATGAGGGAACATGTAATGAATGAGGTATGTTTTAAAAATTTATGTTATTTTCAATGGATTATTTAATTCTTGCAATAAATCTTACCATAAGATGGAAAATAAATACACAGAATAGCTATTTAATTGGATATTGTATTTTTGATCCAGAATATTATATTAGATTCCCTTAGTATAAATAAAATAATTTACAACTACTTTAAAATATTCTAAAAGATTTAAGACGCTGCCGCGTAGTACCTTTTTTTGGTGCTGAAAAACAATGAAGTCCAATATTTGATATTTTTAAAGCCTATGTTGCTTTTACTAAGAAAACCCCAAAACTCCAATACTTTAATGGCTTATAACAACAAATATTTATTTCTTGTTCACATTACATAAGCTTTGAAGGTTGACTGCAGCTAGATATGGCAGGGCTAGGCTGGCTTGGGCTGGCTTGACCAGGGCTGGACTTGGCTCTGCACATCTTCTCATTCCTAGGCTGCAGGAGCAGTGTCTATCTGGGTCCTATCAGGGATACAAGAGACCCCAAGCCAAACCATTTAATAATATTTGAGACTTATCCTCAGCTGTGACAAGCCTCATGTCCACTTATATCCCATTGGCTTAAGCTTGTCCATATCAAGCCCCAAGTCAGGAAGGAGGGGATGTATACCTCCCACAGGATGGTTCACCAAAGTCATGTGACACTGGGTGGGGATGTATAATCCTATTACAGGAGGGCACAATAGTTGGAAATAATAATCCAAACTACTGCAGAGTCCTAAAATTTTAATTTTCTGTCCTTTTCAAAGCAACTGACCATTTTTTCAATTTGCCTTGTTCAACTAGTTTTAATTTTCCTCTGATTTAGGTGTCTAGACAAACAATGATACATGTTACCTGTTAAATAGGGGGATAATAGATAAGGTCCTTTTTGAATAGAATGATGATTACGTCCATACATGATTTGTGCTGACTACTACTAAGCACAGAGCCCTGTTGTATCCTGCTATATTGGAGCAAGGGAATGTGGCTAGAGATTAACATGGAAGCATGTTAACTGGTTTCACTTTAGTCTTGGGGGCACAAATCACTAGCAGGCCCTCTGCTTGGGGATTCAGCTGTATTCCCTGGTCTACTATATTCACTTTCCCACTCCTAGAGTCTGACAGTTTCACATATTGTCCCCTCTCCTTAAACCTTTAAGACACCTCTCTTTCTTCCCTCTGCCATGGCCTTGCCTCTCATTTTACTGAGAAAATAGATGCACTCAAGAGAAGTACTTCATCTTCACACTAACCATATCCACCAACCAATCTGCACCTGTATGCATTTATTTTGCCTTGCCTTCTATTAAAATTCATGTTTCTGTTCCCATTGAAGGCCTTCTCCACTGTGTATTAGGTCCCATTTAGTATATACTATTCAAGGATCCTATTCCTGCTCTCATCCCCCCTCTCTCTTGCATCAGTGTTTTCTGCTCTCCTGGACCTTTTCCGTTTGGAGGCAAATATGATCTAACTTTCTACCTTACAAACAAAACCAAATCTCTAGTTACTGCCTCGTTCCTCTGCTCCTCTTCACAGCAAAACTATTCTTTAGAGTTGGCTATTTTTCCTCTCCCTGTTACTCTTCAGCTTTCATTTTCTTAATCCGTGCTGAACACTCTGTAGCCTCCACCTTTCCATTGAAACTCCTCCTGTAAGGTGACCTCTATCTTGTCAAATCCAGTGTCGTCATCCTTAGTTGACTTCTTAGCAGCATTTGATGCAGTTGATGCCTCCCTCTTTCTCGAAATGCTTTCTTCACTTGGCTTTTGGGAAACTACACTTCCTTATTCCTCAGACCTCAGCACTCTTTCTTCTCACTCATCTTTGTTGGCCATTCCTCCTCTTCCCACGTTCTACGTGTCGTAGTGCCCTGGGCCTATCCCTTGGCCATATTCTCCTTTCTATCTTCGTTCTTTCCTTAGGTGATACTGGAGAGTCCCATGTCTTCATACATGCTCAATATGCTGCTGAGTTGAAAATTTTTATCTCCAGCTCTCTCCACCTTTCCTTGAGCTCCAGTCTTGTATCTGTTTGACAGTTCCCTTGCATATTTAACATATGTCTTCTCCAGATACAGACTTGTTCTTCCCACTCAGCCTCCTTTCTTTCAGCAAGTGAATCACAATTCATCTAGTTGCTCGGGCTAAGTCATCCTTAACTTTTCCTTGCCTCACATCCTACATCTAATCTGTGAGATCTAATATTTGATCTATCTTTCAAACAGATCCCAAATTGGATCACTGCTCCCCACTTCCACTTCTGCCAACCAGGTCCAAGCACATCTAGTAACTGGCATTTCTGCTTCTGCTCCTTACCCCTCTGCACTTACTTCTCCACACAGCAGGCAGAGTAAACACTTAAAAGCACAAATCAGGCCATAGTACTCTCTTGCTCAGAGTATTTCAGTGGCTTGCCATTTTACATAGAATATGATCTCAAATCCCTCCTTTATCCAAAAGGTCATGACATCAGAGTCCTGTGACTCTCACTCTACTATGGCCACACTGGCCTTCTTGGTCTTTGCCTCTCATCAAGCTTGTTCCCACTTTAGGGCATTCGAACTTAATGTTTCTTCTTCCTGGAATGCTCCTTCTCTAGGTCCTCACATGGTCTGACTTCCACCAGGTCTCTACTCAAATGTCCATTCTTTAGAGAGACCTGCATGACTACCCTATTTAAATTATTTGCCTTTTTCTATAGTCCTTGCTCTGCCCCTCCTCCCTCTAAGCAAAACACTCTAATATCAACATCATATGCAAGGTAACTGAAATCCACTGTTTTGCATCAGTGATTTCACCTGAATATTTGAGCTGTTAATGGTCTGTTGACTGCTGGCATCCCAAGTATCAAATAAATTTCTTTGGCCATTATAGAGTACACCTATGTAACTGAATTTGCTACAGTCTGTAAGAGCCATTAAAGAGTATTTGGAGAGGTTGTCAACTTTAGTTTTGATTTAGTTAATTGTTTTTAAGAAAAAATGTTGAAAGCATTTTAATTTAAACTCCTCTGCTCTTGGCTAACATAGTCCTCTTCCTGGAATGGTTATTTTTCTTACCCAAGTACTTGGCTTTAAGAGGGATTATACGTATTGGGATGAGGGAAGAAGATAATACCAGCCTAACCGGTCAGATCAGCTGATTCAAGCTTGTTGATCTTTAGGATATTAAATATAGCACACATTTTCAAATTTGAATTGTGTAGAAGAGAAAGATAACCTATTTTCTGATTCTAGTATAATGTTGAATTTTCTGTTTTTAGGTTTTTTTCTCCAGTTCCTGTGGATGTTAGGTTAGTCCTAATTGCTGTATGTGTTTATGTAGTAGCATCTATTACAAGACAGTTGCTAATGTCTAAATAATGTGAGAAAGATTATTTTATACTACACATACATTTTCTTTTAATCAGGTTGATACTAACAAAGACCGATTGGTGACTCTGGAAGAGTTTTTGAAAGCTACAGAAAAAAAAGAATTCTTGGAGCCAGATAGCTGGGAGGTAATAGAACCAACCCCAAATGGGATATCTGGTTCAAGAAATTTTATGTCAGTATATTCTACCCCATTATATTTGCATGCATAGTCTTATTGTCTTGGTTTTTTATATAAAATAATGAACTTGATTTCTCAGAAAGCTTGTAGCATTTGATTTCTTATCTATAGTCACACTGCATATAATTAGAAGTCTTTTAAAGATTATACTTTTTTCTAAGGATGAAATAATATTATTGAAAATTAGAAATATAGATACATTTATTTATTCATTCATTCATTCATTCATTTTTAGAGATGGGGTCTCCCTCTGTTGCCCAGGCTGGAGCACAGTGGCATGATCATAGCTCACTGCAGCCTTGAACTCCTGGGCTCAAGTGATCCTCCCACCACAGCTTCCTGAGTAGCTAGGACTATAGGTGCGTGCCACCATGCCCTGCTAATTTTTAAATTTTTTGTAGCAATGCATGTCTTTCTATGTTGCCCATCCTAGTCGCAAACTTCTGGGCCCAAGCAGTCCTCCCACCTTGACCTTCCAAAGTGCTAGGAGTACAGGCGTGAGCCTGTCTTTTTATTTAATAATATTTCACAAACATTTTCAAATGTCATTCTTCAAAAAACATTATTTAAAAAATGACTACTAAACATGCAGTTGTGTGGTTGTGGTACAATTTATATAATCATTCCTCTAGATTTAGATATTTTGGGTAAATTCCAGTATTTTAATGTAATAAATAACACTGTGATGACTGTCCATTTGTTCATACATTTTTGGGCAATCTATGATGAATTCCCTGGGATTAATTCCCAGGAATAGAACTATTCTCAAGATTTATGAACATTTTTTTGGTTTCTCAGTATATTGTGCCAAATTGCTGCAGAAAAGTATACCAATTTATATCATAGCCAACTGTACATAAATGAGTGCATATACAACTTTTAATGAATAGCTGAGAGGTACCAACCAAAATAGATTAAAGAAAGAACATCTTCTTTTTCTATATTAAAAATAAAAAGATTGCCATTTAAAGTAGCTTGAGATAGGGTGACCAAGTATTCTAGTTTACTTGGGACTGAGGAGTTTCCCAGGATGTGGAACTTTTCATTGCTAAAACCAAACATTTCTGGGAAAATTGGGAAAGTTGGTCATTTTAGATTGAGATCAGAGAAGTCAGCCACTTTTTGTTTTGAGTTTTATCTAACGTGTGAAATATTTCTGGACTTTGGAGAAGAAGAAGAAGAATGCTAAGATTATTTGAATATACATTCCTTTTAGTGCATCTGGTAAACTAGAAGATCAATAGATAATTATATACTTTATTTATTTATTTTTGAGACAGGGTCTCACTCTGTTGCCTAGGCTAGAGTGCAGTGGCATCATCATAGCTCACTGCAACCTCAAACTCCTGGGCTCTAAGCAGTCCTTCCACCTTAGGCTCTTGAGTAGCTAGGACTACAGGGGCACAACACCATGCCTGGCTAATTTTTAAATTTTTATTTTATAGAGACAGGGTCTCGCTATGTTACTCGGGCTGGTCTTGAACTCCTGGCCTTAATCTGTCCTCCTGCCTCAGCCTCTCAAAGTGCTAGGATTACAGGCGTGAACCACCATACTGGGCCAATATTCATTTGTGTATATATAGCTATATATATACACTATATATATGTGTGTGTGTGTGTGTGTATATATATATAGCTATCAATATATATTAAAACTCATGAGTTCACACTGATGTCTCCAATTTCAATCCAACACCTTCGATTTCAACACAGAATTCAATCTTTTGCTCTTTTCATATTTCATGTGAAGCGTAAGTCCCTTTTCCACAAAAATGTTTCACTTACTTGCTCAATCCTAGAATGTACGAGTTTTAGAATTGCTAATCCATACCTCTGCAAAATAAAAGTTTAATGTTTGTTTAGATTTTTTTGTTGTTGTTTTTAACCTGAAGGCATATAGTCCAAATATTGTGATTGAAAGTTACCTGGTTTAGTTTTTTTTCCCCTCCCCCTTCTTTTTCTTTTCTTTTTTTTTTTTTTAATTGTGTTACCATTTCCTTTTTTTGTTTGTTTGTTTGAGACAGAATCTCACTCCATCGCCCTGGGTAGAGTGCAGTGGTGTCATTTTAGCTCACTGCAGCCGCAAACTCTTGGGCTCAAGCGATCCTCTCACTTCACCTCCCCAGTAGCTGGGACTATAGGCGCTTGCCACAACATCTGGCTAATTTTTCTATTTTTAGTAGAGAGGGGGTCTTGCCACAACATCTAGCTAATTTTTCTATTTTTACTAGAGAGGGGGTCTCGTCCTTGCTCAGGCTGGTCTCAAACTCCTGAGCTCAAGCAATCCTCCCATCTTGGCCTCCCAGAATGCTAGGATTACAGCCACCATGCGTGCCCAGCTTCCCTCTCCCTTCTGTGGGTTATCTTATTCATTTAACATAAAAGTACTATTTATTTGCTTTGGTTTTTTGTATTCAAGTTTTGGGATTTTCCTGTCCTTGTGGGTTTTTAAAAATGTTCCTTTTTTGAGTATGTGAAACATTAACATATTTTCAAAACTGAATCTGTTCCAAAAAAGTGTTTAATTTCTCTTCCATATTTTCTTTCTCTTTTCTACCCAGTTCTCCCTCTTAGCCTTTAGTAACCAGTCTCATTAGTCTCTGGGTTTTCCTTTGTTTTTCCTTTTGCTTAAATGAATACGTAAACATATTTTTTTATTTCCCCTTCTTTCTTACCCAAAGATGTAATACTATAATACTATATACTATATAATGCTATATACTATATAATACTATAATACTCTTTTGTACTTTGCTAATCATAGAATTTTAAAGCTGAATCAGACTTTATTGTTGTCTTTTTGAGATTATTCTTTCCTCATTTTTTTCATTTAGACATTGGATCAACAACAGTTCTTCACAGAGGAAGAGCTAAAAGAGTATGAAAATATTATTGCTTTACAAGAAAGTGAACTTAAGAAGAGGGCAGATGAGCTTCAGAAACAAAAAGAAGAGCTACAACGTCAGCATGACCAGCTTGAGGCTCAGAAGCTAGAATATCATCAGGTGGTATTTTGTAAAAAGATTATGACATTAAAAAGAATTTTAGGTGCTTTGCTGAAAGCCTGTGGTTCTGTAATATTTCAATGTATTATTAACTATAGTATTTTTAATTTTAGTATTTTTTAATCTGCTTTGTGGAATGTTAATCTAAATTTTAGAGTTTGAATATCTTTTTTTAGAAAACAATTTTGTTAGTTTGTTGTACTTTGTCAAAGGTCACACATATAATAGAAAGCCAAATAATACTTTTAAGACTTTCTTTTTTCATTCACCAGGTCATACAGCAGATGGAACAAAAAAAATTACAAGGAATTCCTCCATCAGGGCCAACTGGGGAATTAAAGTTCCAGCCACGTATGTAATTTTGTTTGTTTATTCGTTTAGGGAAATAAACCATTGCATAAATTAAAATCCACATTCATTACAAATATAATTTCAAGTCATTAAGTTTATGGTTCTTTTTTATATATTTGTAGAAATAAAGCAATTTGCATTACAGAAAAATGAAAATGCCTCCAGAAGTTTTATATATCAGCAAATTTTAAATAGTGTATAATTTGATAACCATATTTATAGTAAAATGATGTATTTCAACATTATTCATAATTCTAATCAATTATATTGATCTTACCAGAGAACCTGTTTTTTAAATTATAATCTATGATTAGCTAAGCATATTTTTAAAAATATATCTGTACATGAAAGAACCTTCAGAATAAAGAAAGATACCTTTAAAATGAGAGCATATTTTTTTTCAACAGACATTTAAAGTCCGAACTCCGCAAGAACTTGGAAGAAACTGTTAATTCAACATCTATTTTGTCTTTCTAGCTCCCTTCCTTTTTCTCTTCTCAATAAATATTTTAAAGCATATTCAGAATAAAGGAAGATACTTTTAAAACAAGAACACATTTTTTTGGCAAAGATATTTAAGAATTGAAGTCTACCAGAACTAGAAAGAAAACAAACTCACTCTCTGCTCTAACATTCATACCTCCTTTCTTTTTTCTTTGTTCTCCGTTAGTGATTTAATTAAGTGGCCTTATGCCATAATTTAATGAAACTACCAGTAACTAAGTGAGAAAGCTCTTTCTATTGCTTTTAAAATAAATTGCTGTCACTTACTTGTGAAGACAGATATTCTTTTATGGGTACTTATCATCCCCTTTCTCAATAAATGTCTCTTTGATATTAATAATTCTTCTGAAAAGGCCATAGTATTTTCTAGTGTTTTCCGATAACTTTTTCCTGCTTTTAGCAACCTTAACTGCTAGAAATTCTTCAACTGAATAGCTTTTGCTACCACTTTAGGTCATTTTTCATTCTTTTTTTTAACTCTATCATTTGAGATTAGGTTTTGCTACATATAATAGAAAAACCAAAGATAACAGTAGTTTAAACTAAGTAGGAATTTTTCCCTCTTACATAAAAGAAATCTAGAAGTAGGTAGTGTCTAGATTTTTTCTGCTCCACTCTCCTCACTGCATGATTTTTATCCCCACATTACCTCACTCTCACTGTCCTAGATTGCTGCTGGGGGTGGGGGGGAAGGCCAAGAAAAAGGACTGTCCCTCCTTGAGTCAGCTTCCTTCCGACAGGCAATTTTCCAGAATAGCCAGCAGCATTTGCGCTTACATCTCATGGGCAGAATTTAGTCACATGGCCACACAGCTGTCAGGGAGACTGAGAAATACATGTGGCAATGTGTCTACCTAAAAGTTAGGATTCTTTTACTAAGGAAGAAAGGAGGAAGGAATGTGTGGTAGGCAACTTTTAGTTTTAACCACAGTCAGCCTTGTTGGCTACCTAAATCCCTATGTACATTCTTCTTCTGAGACAAAAGGGAAATCACCAATAATCCAATCCATTATTGCATATTAGCTCAAAGACCACGATATCTGGTGACAGTCTCCTCCATCAGGTTAGGATGTGGCTTCTTATGTTCTGGTCATCTACACACTAAAGACAAGTTTTCAGCCCCAAGAACACCAGACGCATCATGCATAGGTGCAAGAAAACTGCAATAAAATTGACCTTTTAGAAGAGGGGAGAATCATGTCACTGATCCATAGCAATTAAAAAGTTCTGCTTGGCAAAAATAGTGACGTCCTTCTGCTATAGTCCATGAATATATTCCTTGGTTTGCCCATCAGGTGACCCCGGATTCACCTTTCTAAGGGAAACTCCCTTATCTAATGTCCTCAGGAGCCCTCAGTTTTGCTCTCTGGAAGGTTTTTAATGTAGGTTAATTTTTAAGGACAAATCTGAATGGGTGTTGGAAAGTATGCCCTCCTGGGAGGATGGATAGCTTTAGCAGTTCACTTCCTGTTATTGTGGGCTTTAGGGCTTGGGGATTTAGATAGTTAACAGATAACAGGCTGTTGCTGGCCAGGTTTGGGTTTTTATTTGTTATTGTTTTATTTTGTTTTTTGGCCAAATGGTTCTCTAAAGACTTGGTAAGTTTCTGGTGTGTTTTCTTTAGTCATTTCCATGAGTCGAACCACAATCAAAGACGTAGTTTCAACATAGTTAAAAGACAGTTTTTAACAAAGAACCTCATCATTTACTTGCTGGCCTCTCTACTCTCTCCATCCCCTTGGATCTTAAACAAGTGTACCTACTTGAAATCCTTTCAGACTGTAGGCTTGGATGGGATGGCAACAGTCTTATTCTGATCTTTTCTCCTAGGATGGCTCCTATTACTTGGCAAAAAATTCTTAAGGGAAGGTTCCATATTGTGGACTGAGAGCAATTCCCTCAGCAAAGCTGTATTCCCTTGCATTTCTGCAGAGTTGTTAGCCTTAGTCTGAAGCACATTCCTCTTAAAGGACTTTGCTGAAAGAGGCCAGAAGCAGCCAATACATGGTAGCATTCTGTAGTGTGCCACCACTTTCTCTGATACCTTAAACTCAGTTGGCAGAAAGTCTCACTGGCCAAAGCCCTACCTCCTCAACTAAGCCAACCCCACACTTAAGGACTTTTTACTTGTTGCACCTTTCTTTGAGCTACCAAATTCTGTACAGTTCAAGATTCTTGGTTGTAGGTACTGGATATTCTTTAGCTATTAAACAGAAAGGGATCGGTTAAGGAGTATAGATAGCTCACAGAATCTTTGGGAGGGCTGAAGAAACAGATGTAGGTTGAGCTTCTAGGAACTGTGTCACAAGAGTGGGCCTCAAGAAGTTGCCTGTCAGATCAGGAAGCTGCCTGCCGAATGTGGAAGCCGTGACCAGTTGCCAGCTCCAGAGCCGCACCACCCCTGCCATGCTTTGTGCCAGCAAAAATGGATCCCTCCTGTCCTGCCCCTCTGCACATATTAACTTGGTTCTGAGTAAGAGTCTCAAGTGAGTACATCTGATTGATTGGACCAATCATATCTGAAACCCTGCCTGCAAGGGAGGTTGGGAAATACAGTGTTTAAGTTGCCTTCCTCTGTGTTACAGGAATGCATGTTAAAAACTGTCGAATGAACCAATCTACTCTAGCACCTCATAATTTTACATTACATTTCTCTTAACATTAATAAGTTTTAAACTCTTACCCCTTATTTTATAAATTTTTTAATAATCATTGCATATTCCTCCAAACGTACTTGGGATTTTTTTTCTTAAGTCATGGATCCCAAAATTAAATATAGCAATTTAGAAAAGTTCTCCTTATATACAGCTTTAAAAAAACCCATAAAAACCACTCAACATAGTAATAATGCTATGTTTTTTTTGTTTAGAGATGGAGTAGAATTTCTGTCTCTATCGTTTAAATTGTAGGCAATGTGGAAAAATGGTTTAGCATATCCTTTTGTTGATGACTTCTATCTATGACCAGAAACTGATAAGACAGGCATTCTTTTGGGTAAACTTTTTTAGATGGTGAACTGGGGTTAAATCAGAAAGTAATTGGAGGAGAACTTAAGAACAAGGAAATGGTGTTTTGGCATGAGCAAATGAAGGATGGACATTAATATAGAAATAGCTGACCGTTTCCAGAAAATTGCTGTAATTTATATTATTCAGAAAAGAATTATTAAACCTAAAATTATTTATGGATTTAAGGAATTCCAGTTTTTGTGAGTACTGGGCATTTATGAGTGAATATTATTTCTGAGAAAGTTACAAATAGTATTCTTTTGAGCTCTATTAGAAAGTATTGGTCTTGCGTTTAATTTACATCATTCAGTATTTCTTTAGTTATTAAATAGTCTTTGTAAACCAAGACTTAGTGGTAGCTGACTTAGTGGTATGTAGTCATATTAATATGTTGAAGTTTTGTTTGACATGTGAATTTTTATGAAGCATATAAATTTTATAGTATACCGAAGTACAAGTTAAGTATCCCTTACCTGAGATTCTTGAGACCAGAAGTGTTTTGGATTTTGGAATTTCTCAGATTCTGGAATATTTGCATTATGCTTTTACTGGTTGAGCATCCCAAATTTGAAAATCCAAAAATCTGAAATGCTTCAGTGAATATTTCCTTTGAGCATCATATCGGCACTCAAAAATTCTTGGATTTTGGAGCATTTCAGGTTTCAGATTTTCAGATTTGAGATGCTCAAACTGTGTATGTAATTAAAATTAGATTTTAAAAGATGATAGTTCTCTGTAACTCTCACTAAAGGCAACTGCAATTTAGTAGTGGTGAAAAATTCTCTGAGCCATGGCTATACATTTTTTTTAAGCCAAGATTTGTTTAAAATAGCATTATTTTTTATGCTAATTGAACAGATTTATATTACTATAAGCCTAAATGTAAATTTGTCTTTCACATGAGGAAAAACATAAAGAAAGCTTTAATGTTTTGTGATAATGTAATTTTAAAGATAGCCTAGCTAATTAAAAGAGGGGAATAAGAAATCTATTTTGGCCGGGCGCGGTGGCTCACGCCTGTAATCCTAGCACTCTGGGAGGCCGAGGTGGGCGGATCGTTCTGAGCTCAGGAGTTCGAGACCAGCCTGAGCAAGAGCGAGACCCCGCCTCTACCAAAAATAGAAAGAAAATTAATTGGACAGCTAAAAATATATATATAGAAAAAATTAGCCGGGCATGGTGGCACATGCCTGT
>RJWJ010008016.1:0-55092 GCA_004363605.1 Indri indri | reverse complement strand
AACTTGAAAAATACTGGTAATATAAGGAAATGGAAATGGGGAAGGATCAATTAAAGGGTAGAGAGAAGGTACAATCAGAAAGGAAGACAAGAAAACTACCATATCCTAGCAGCCAAGGAAAGAAATAGTTTACAGGTCAAGTGCTGCAGAGGATAAGGTTACGTAAGTGAAAATAAAATGCATTGCATTCAGTGAATAGGCAGTTGAGAAAATCCCAAAATTGCTTTGGGTGGAGGATCAGAGGTATAAATCAGATTTTAAAAGCACGTAAGGGGTCAAGGACTTAAAGAATGCTGATGGCAGCCAATTGCTTTTCAGAAGTTTGATGTGTAGAAGTAGGTTAAAAAAAATGAGACAATGGCTTGTGTCTTGAGACATACTTTTGTGTGCTTTTGCAGGATGGGGGCGTTTGTGCGGTGGAGGAACATGGGCATACACACAGCTCAGCAAGATTAACATGGAAAGCACAGGTTGGTTCCTTTCCCTGGGGTGGATATCCACGTTGTTTTCCCAAATAGAAACTATACTTTACAATTGATGCTGTTATAGGAGATGTCCTTATTCTGGGACAATGTTTCTAGAAATTGCAATTTTAAAAGTAGATATCTATACAATGTTATGTCAACTTTTGGGGTAAATGTCACATTTTGAACTTTCATAGAGAGTGTTCATATTTCTACAATCTTCCCAATGCCAGGATATTTTATTTTAGCAAATTCCGCATTGTGGTGAATGGAGTGATAAATGTCAGTTTCTTAACTGTATTAACTGGGATTTTCCCCATATCTCTGTTGTATTTCAGATGATAGCTGGAGTCATTAACTAAGGCTTATCAAAAAAGTACTGGATAATTCGAGTGGCAGTTCAGGGTTTTGCAAATAGCAGATAGATACAAGCGCCTTTTCTCCATCTTTGTTTTTCTTGACAGCTCTGCTTTATCTGACACTCTTAACGAGTCTCTTCTGGAATGCCCTCCTCCCAGGAATTTTGCTTTCACTTGTGCTGACCTCATGTCTTCCTGAGCCAAAGGCTCCTTTTTGTTCTTCTCAGGTGGCTCCTCCCTGGTTGCTTCTCCCCGTTTGGGGTTTATGCCTGTTTTCACCTTATTTTCTCTTTTCTCCCAAGATGTTTCTCTTCAATATCTTATTCAATCTTATATCTTACATGCATCACATTTACATGATTTCCCCTTAAGTTTTATCAGTACAGTTTTTTTTTTCTATAGCTTTCCAAATTTTGCTGCAAAGTCCATCATCACTTTGCATGTACCTGTATAAAACTCAAATGAATCCTTTTTTCCCAGTAAAAAATATAAGAAAAAAGTATATTTGACCACATAAAATATTAAAACAAGTATGGTTCATTAAAATTGTAAGCAAATGACAAATTAGTGAAAAGTATTTTTATTACAAATGACCAGAAAAAGAATTCATTCTTAAGAAACTCTTATTTTTACCAAAACCCAGTAAAAAGAATGGATCTGAGCTTACAATTTATGAAAGAAAAATTTAAATGGCATTAAACAAATAAAAATGATCAATATTCATACTCACTAGTAATAAAAACACATAATTTAAATTTAATAAAAATACTTATTCCTGTCAAATAAGGAAAGATGAATTAATAATTCTCAATGGGATCAAAAGTACAAAAGGACACTATTCTTTAATATGAAATGTAAAATGAATGTAAATTTTCTAAAGAAAATATATATCAAGAGACTTAAAAATATTGATAATCATTGACTCAATTTTTCTATTAATAGTTGTAGATTTGTACCATAAAGAATGTAGTCATATATACGCACTAAGACTTAGACACAATGATCCTTACTATAATAATATTGCCATCAGTATGAACCATTTCTCCAAAAGTAACATTTGCCATGATCTCACTACAAACACTAAGTGGCCAAGGCTCACCTGCCTGCACTGGTATGGATGATTTCATTGTTCACATAATGCTCATGTACCCTGATATTACAATATCTTTGCCTGAGTTCCATTAATTCCACAAGAGGCAAAAACCTGGACAGTCCAAAGAGATGTATGATAACCCAATCGAAGACCCAAAATTATGTATGTGTATGTCCTGATTTGGGTGGACCCTCTATCCCTAGCCTAACCCATAAGGTAGCTGACCTTGGATGCAGATGCTGCAAGATCTTAACAGACATAACTAAAGGTGTCTAGATTGTCTAAAAATAAAGGAATAACAATGAAAGCATAGGAAAATGTCCAATTATTTCAGACTACTTTGTTTTGATTCATAATTTTGAAATACCAGGTCTCCTGTAGAGTCGGTAAGAATCTATTCCATAGTTTTTGTCTCCGAGTTCTCAGTTGTGTATGATTAACATAAAGCCTGGATAGCATCGTGTGTTGGTTGTTTATAGTCTTCAGCATACTCCATCCGTATATTCTATGCTTTTCTCCTACCTCCCCCACCCTGAAGACATCTTTTGTTACACACACACACACACACACACACACACATACACACAATACAAAGAGTAGAAAAAGCACTAGTTAGTGCCCAAAGTAGCAATTTTCTAATTAAAACCACTTTACTTTAAGAAGAAAAAACTGCAAACTGATTTCATTGCATGACAAGCTAATGCCATGATTCATTCCTTACAACTTTAATTCCTTAAAACTAATTGGTTGAATAGCAATTTCTACAAATAATGAGCTCTTCTTGAAACTGAGCCTTCGAAATAAGACACAATCTGTTGAAATTGTAGCAGTCCCATGAGAGCCTGGTCTGTTTCTAGTGGTCTGTCCATGTGCTGCTGAAGAAGAGAAGTCTTGATCTGATCAGGAAGCATCAGACCGTCTCATGCTGGGGAAAGTTTTTTCTCTCTCTCAGATTCTCAAAATACCATTGAGTGTTAATTACTGGCTCCCAATGCTGCTTGCTTCTGGATAGTGTAATATCCCACTGCCAAATATTGCACTGGTAACTCTATTGATAGCAGTGGATATGACTTTGACAGGAAGAGCGCCCAGGATTTTCTGTTGTAGCGTAGGAAACCATGTGGCATATGTCATTTGAAAAAAGCACTGCTTGAACAACATATTTCAGAACTGTTTTTCCCTTGGCAAGTCTAAAATAGACATGTGGGAAATAGCAGATGAATCACGGGCCACTTGAAATTTAGTCATAAGCATAAAAGTACTAAGAGTGTACGATGGATCTTTGTGTCCATCAGCAAGGATAGCAAGTCCATTATCAGACAAATTCGAAGTGAAATTAGATATAAAAGGAAAGTAAATTGAACTTACTCGACAACTTTCTTCTGATCTGCTTGGATATATTTTCATTTTCTGGGAGTACTGAAAAGGGATGAGGTGGAGTAGATGACAAAACATTAGGCTGGAGAGAACAGCATTCCATCCTAGAGAAAGTCAGCTCTTGGAGAATGTAGAATAAACAAAAAAGGAGAGAATGCAAATAATTAAGAACTAAATGCAATGCAAACTACTCACTTCTTTTTTCTTTTCTTCTTTTTTTTAAACATTCCTTTAAACTTACAGGAGGCCTCAGACTGTTTTGCAGACCAATTATTTCAGGGGCTCTAATGTACCTGGTACGTCATGCAGGTAGAAATAGCAGAGCCCTCATTCTTTAGAATTCTTTAGTTCAGGTTTCCACGCACCCTCCAAAGTCTCTCCCATGAAGACCTTGGATGCTCATTTCCTCAGTGTTCACATGGCTGCGATTTCTTACCTACCCTTCAGGCATCATCTCCGCTGCCATGTCCTCGTCAGAACTCGACCACCTTGTTCGATACCTGCCAGTAAGTCTGCACGTCCTTGCCACTTCTAGTGATTGCATTATTCACATCACATACCAAGTTTTGAAACTGTCTTATTTATGGGTTTGACTTCTGCTTGCTGCTTTTCTCCCGCATTTCTCTCAGGGAATGAAAGCTCCATGAGAGGAAGGACCAGCTCTCTCCTGTCAATCGCTGGGTAACCAGGGAACCTGTCAAGGGGAGACAGTTAATAAATACATTTTGATGTCACTGAATGAAGTCTTTATTTATCAGGTACCAATTTCCCTCCAGGGGAAAATAGCACGTAACTTGGGCACCCACAGAGCCACAGTGATTGTGTTGACAAGAAAAGTCTTGCTGTCATGGTCGCTGTTCATTCACATGGGACATGGAGCACACTGCTATCACTTCCTTTTCACGACAGTCTATGTGCCCAAAAAAACCACCAGCTGCTGGGCTGTCAGGGCTATGGCTCTGCTGAGAAAATGTAACCAGAGTTCAGAGTTTTTCATTCTCTGTCACCAAGTTGACTTCTTGACAATCCGATTCTTTGCAATTCATTCTTCAGGGACCAGTCACTGGTAACCAGATATCTGTCTCTCTGTCTCACTGTCTCTGTCTCTGTCTGTCTGTCTGTCTGTCTGTCTCTCTCTCTCTCTCTCTCTCTCTCTCTCTCTCATTAGGTAGATAGATAGAGATAGAGATAGAGATGATAGAGATAGATATATATGCCATTTTAAATTTATTCTATGGCACAATCACCCAACTGTCTACAAGTATTTAAATTCATCGCAAAATGATTTTTGCCTTCAATAAAATAGAAACATAAGTGGAACATACAATTGTTTGCTGGAATTGCTGATTAAGGTTCAAAATTCATGTGGAAGGAAAAAAAAAGAACCCTCCTTCCCTACCTCTGCACTGCTTCAGCTGTTTTCTCATAGTAATTGGGGTTTATTGCAGTTTTGTTTTTATGAGGCACTGATTATGATCATGATTATTTGCCCAAAGAGGATAAACATTTTAAGACATTTTTTCATATGTGTAGTCCTTCTGCGTGACTGAACCTGCAATTGAAATGTCACAATCCAAGGCCAATTTGTTGTCAATGGAAAGAATGATAAGAACTCTAAAATTACAAGAGAATCTTTCATGCCAGAGATTTACAAATGTGTTTTTACTCCTTACAACCACCATATCAGGTAGAAACAATTTCCATTTTACACAGGAAGAAAACCAAGGCACATGGTACTAGTGTGCAAGGCAATTTCTTCTAAGCCTGTTTTATTGTATGTAGTTTCTTAAACTAAATAAGGAACCAGGGTTTTGTGCTTTCTGTTGCTTTCGAAGGGGATGAGATGATAGGCCTCCTAAAGAATTTGCAATTACTGCAAGGAAAGGGAACTTCTGGGGGGTAATTGCCATGTGAATATCTATTTATTGTGAATGCTTAGAGAATATTTGTGCCTGGCTAAAGATATGGCCCAGGTTAGACAATAACTCACACACCCTGCACCCTTTTAGTGTCTGGATAGATATCTATATAGACCACTCTGCCCTATAGGACAAAATCGCCTACCTGGCATTTAGTAACTCATTTTGTTTATCATTTTATTAGGTATGTTAATTTATCTTACTGTGTTGTGAAATTTTAAATAACCAATTCTGCTATGTTGTATCATCTGTACTGAGTGAGGAAAATAAATGCTTGCTTCTGTAAAAATAATAGAATGCGAGGTCTTTTTTCAGGACATATAGCTAGTATTTGAATACTTTGTGTAATATATTCTCTAGATAATATTCTGTTTTATAAAAAATAAAATTTGAATTATTTGAAAATGTAAATGTCTAAATATTAATAGTATAAATATCACTAGGTATTTTTGAATGGGTCATTTATTCGGAAACTTCTAAAATGAAGAAAAGGGTGATTTTTCTTTTCAAACAGTAAACATCAAACTTCTAAAACAAATAATTTGATCCAGTGAAAATCTATTTATCTTTCTCTGTATTTCTACTTTTAAAAATCTGCAGATATGAAGACGTTGTAACCCTTTCTCATTTGTTATTACTCCTCCGTTGATTTACATGAAGGTAAATACACACGGTCACTGACTTTGCTTTCTGATCTGATGGGATCGAGTACAGTTTGAGATATTGTTTCTTTTAAATGGTCACCTAGTAGATTCATTTTCACTAAAATCTTTCCATCAAACCTAGTTGGACTTTTAAAGATAAATATCTGAGTGTCTCTTGAGTTTTGAATAATTTCATTTTCTTGTTCTCACTTTAACCTCTTACTTGGTTTTAAAATAATTATGGTTGATATTATTCTTGAAAATGTCTGCCAAATATTTTGTATAAACCATTATTAAAAAATTGGTTGACCTAAGGAAATAAGATGAAATATAATTATGGAAAAGAAAGTCATAATGTACTGGAGATGCAGATTTGCAGCTTTACTTTGAAAGACACAGAACATGACTACATTCATACATACCATTAGTTGCTTTCTTCATTGCACTTGCCATCGCCAGCATACATTCATTTGCTTATTAGCTGTATTATCCAAACTGTACCCTCTAGAATATAAGGAAACAAAAACAGTAATTTCTTTCTGTTTTTTTCCTATTTTGTACCCAGTACCTCAAACAATTAGAACATCGTAAATGCTCAGTAAGCTGTTAAACAAAGAATTGTTGACCAAAGTTAGGGACCTTGTTTTTAAGATACCAAGAGTGAATGAACCACATTAGGGATGTTGATGCTGATTTTATT
This sequence comes from Indri indri, assembly GCA_004363605.1. Lineage (NCBI taxonomy): Eukaryota > Metazoa > Chordata > Mammalia > Primates > Indriidae > Indri > Indri indri. Next base: position 48,536 of record RJWJ010008016.1, on the reverse strand, counting down.
TCGAGATTGGGATTAATGTTACTTGAGTTCAGTACTCAAGTAGCTCATTTAACTCATTTAACATTAATTGAGCTCAATTAACTCACTTAACAATTTTCCAAGTGGGAACTCATGCAGAAAAACGTAATGAGTAAAGGCATCACCCAGGTAACCCCGGCCCTCCAGAAAGCACCAACATTAACAGATCTAAACCATGGAAGAAATCGAGGAAATGGAAGCAAAATCATCTTTGATCATTATGACCAAAGAACTGGTTCATCTAGAAAACAACCGCCACATTGTCTGTTTTGTCTGTTCTACTCGGTTGGATTTCCCAAATCTCCAAAAGCAAATATTCTTGGTTAAGAGAAGTGTTGAAGAAGAGGATTTATTTGGACTACTTCTCTGTTACTCCCTGTAGGCAACGGTGCTACAAAAATGTGTATGAATAAACTGTAAAATTTTATTTGAACATTACTAAAGATTATTACTTCGTAGAAATATCTTCTGGCCACAGGAGGACACTGTGGCTGCAATTATAAATCCCTGATATCAGCTTGCCCTGCGAAATAGTGTAGACTACTTTTTAATATTAATATACTGCCATATTGCCCCTCCTCTGGGCTCCTCAATCACTTATTTATACCACTTGTATAACACTTCTCATGTTAAGTTACAAAACACCTACCTGCAAATACCTCACACACCTTGTACTGTAAATCCCCCAGGCTTTAGTCATTCCTGCGTTCCCAGCAAAGACACACTTTACACTGTTCTGAGTCAACATTAACTGGAAAGAATGAATAAATGAATGAATGAGCAAATATTCGGTAGATGGCAGATTTTTAAAATTAGCTTCAATTAGATTATAATTTTACTAAATATTAGGATCTTATCTAATTTATCTATGTACACTCTGTATCACATATATCACACAGAACCTTTCGCATAGTAGGTAAAAAAATAAATTATATTTAATTAAGTTTTATTATTGACCATAATAGGAAGGTTAGTAAAACAGATAGAAAAAGAAATGAGAAATAGTAAATCCTCTCTGACATATTTGGGTCCTACTATAATTTTTCTCTATAAAATACCTGTTTACTGAACTCCTTAAAAACCCTTATATTTTCTAGAATGATGAACATAAGGTATATGTCAAATTGTTATCAGTTCTAAAATCACAAAAAGATACATTCTGTTTATATCTAAATTCTTACTGTTCATACGATATAAGCAATTTCTTCTTTCAGCATTTATCAGATTATTAAATTGTTTAGTATTTTTAAAATAAATTTTAATTGTTTATTTCACAGTCTTTTAAAGAGGAATTTGTATATCACAATAAAAGAAAATTTCTTCTAAAACAGGCTTTTATGAGTAATTTAGTTTGTTCCCAAAGTAATGACCCTTTAATATTTTTATTTGTATTTTTGGGCAACAGTCTAAATCTCTTATTTTAATCTCATCAATATTCACAAATAGAATTATTAGCTAGTTTAATAGCTTTTATAATGTTTATTAATATATCATTTTATGAGAAATAAATTTGGAGGTAAAGAAGAGGTCAGGTGCAGGTATATAAAATTCAATTTGCAGTTTAAATCAATTTCATTAAACACGTTTAACTACATAAATTTAAATTATTTAAAAGTGTTCTATGAGAGCTGAATTAATAAAACAGGATAATGGTCATTTAACATTTTTATCTTTACAAAATGACTGTTCTGATTTTTTCGTTAGTTTATTATAGCATAACATTTAGAAATCATTTCAATTGCATATTCAGGAAAATATCTTTCTACCCATGTACGTCTTTCTTTGCCCTGTAAGTTTTCCTGCTGCACTAGCCGTAAAGATATTACATAATAGTAAGCTGGTGATGTTTTAAACCAGCTAGTATCCTATTATTACTGTCTCTCTGTATTCAACTAAAATAAAGTGTTTCTCATATATGTTAAATGTAGTTACATGTTGGAAAAATGTTGAGTAACAGAGGGCTCTGGTCCTAGGAATAGTTGTAGCACACTGGGGGGAAAACCATGTAAATACAGATATGCAAAAAAATGAGAGCAAAACTACATTAGAGTTATGCTCAAATGTTTTCACAAGACAGATGCTAAATGAACTATGCCTGATTCACAAAATTTGAGCAAAACTTTGAAAATGAATTGATTCCTCTAGATGGAGAGAAAAATTCTAAGGAGAGAAAAGGTGATAATGAAATATCAGTAACAAAATAACAATAGCTATTGATTTTTGAAGACTTAGCATATGTGGAGCTTTGTACTGTTACTTAAAATTATGTAATACAACAATCAAAGCTATTTTTCTGTTTAACAAATGAGGAAATTGAGTTGTAGGAACATTAAGTGAATTGTGCAAAATCACATTGTGTTCGTTCGTTTATCCATTAATTTGTTCAAAATTTATGGCAAACACTGGACTAATTACCAGGGATGTGGTCTTTTCTCTCAAGGAGCTTCCTGCCTTGTAGCATCCAAAAAGCTCTTTGGGGGTTCTCTGGACACCAGTCTTTGTGCTCCTTGATCTCAGCTAAACATTCTTATAGTGCAAAGAATGTTTGAAGAACCCTTCAGTGATCCAGTGTGACGGAACCTGAATGTAGGTCTATGAAGAATAGTGATTAGAGGGTAATACTTGAGACAGATGTCTAAGTTTGTTTCTATCACGTTACGGTGTTTGGACTTTACTTGGTAATTGGATACCATCAAAATCTTAGAACAGGTGTGTGACATTACCCAATCGGTTCCTAAGATGACAGTCATGGCAACAGTGTCAATACTGATCAGATGGAGGAGAGATGGGAAACAAAGTTCAAAGTCCGAAGGCAGGAACTGACAACTTAATCACAGAAGATCAACTTATTTATGAAACATATAAAAATGCACTGGTCAGTGGAATTAAAGATATTTAGCTTACTCTGTGTTTGGAATGAAAACTTGCTTGAGTTATTTTTGGACCTCAATTAAAATACAAACTTCTAAATTACTAAATTTTTTTCAAGGGCTATCTTATATATTGAAAACTAACAAAAAAGACAAAGCATTTTCTTGTGAAAAAACAATAACCTTATTTAAAATCCCCAATCTGTCGTCCGTAATTGGAGCTAGTTACCCTTCAGAGCTTCACATTGATTAAGTACAAGCACTTTACATATAAAATACTGGCGATGCTTCACAAAGAGCATTAAATTATGATAGTTTTCTCATCATTATTACCGTTATAATTTTTCAATGGTGAACAAGACTACTTACATAACTCTTGATAGTTTTCCTTTATTAATTTAAAAACAGTGCCTAAATTAGGAACGGATTGAAATGATAGGATGATATGAAAGCCTAACTGCCTAACTCCAGCCTAAACTGGAGATCCTTCTAATTTTAATTCAGAAAGGAATATTTTAGTGTTGCAAAAATCATCGGTCAGATGATATTACTCCCATAAAGTGCATATGTAAATATTTGTAAGCTACTCATTCAGACTGCATCTCTACTACATTGTGTAATGCCTAAATTTGTGCAAGTTGGAACTGTGTTTTCTGAGTAAATTTCAGTTGAGTATTTGCAGCTTTACTGCTACTTGAGGTATTTTGAGGAGATTTGGCATAAGACAGGAGTGTTAAGAATTATGAAGGTTGAATTTTGGCAAACGATGGTCCTGAGATTCTAATTCCATGACTTTTATACCTGGATTGCCATAAGCCATTTGGGACAAACCACCACCATTTTCCAATCCCTAATTCCTTTAGTAATACTAATATGTAAGAGGTAAAGATTCATTCCCTGTTTTCTAAGCACACAATTCCAGAAAGTCCTTTCTGGATTTGGAATAGATTTTTAATTAAATAATTACATTAGTTCAGATTAAGAAAAATAGGAAAATATTTTTAAGATAGATATATGCTAGCCTTTCCTATTTAATAACTATAGGACACCTACATAATCTAGTTTTAACGTTGCAGTTTGCAACCCTGAGAAAGTTAAATTGAGACCATACAATTTGAACCAACAGCAGGGATCAAAACAAAATGTTAAATTCCTTTCCAGTTGTCTTTTTTTCATTTTTTTTCCAAAGCTGCCATAAATAGCACCTGAGTTGAACTATTTCCATAAGAAGGCAGGTATAGATTACTATAGAACTTATTGGTTGCTAGGAAACAAAAATTCCCATAAAAAAATGAACAGCTTCTTCACCAAAGAATTTGCAAAGCATCTAATCTTCTTGTTAGTATGTTTGTGTCGGTGAGGTCCTCCACAGGAAAGCACATTCTACTGATTTCCTCAGAGAGAAGCAAGTATCCCATTATTATATAGGTAACAATTTTTCTTAGTTACTATAAGGATTTAGTTTTAAGGCAGAAATAGTTTAATAACTGCTCTTATATTTTTGTGCTTGAGAGCTCAATGAGGACTATTTTCACACAGCATGCATGCATGGCTCGTATTAATTTCAGACAATGAATGGATCCATTATTATGTGTTTGAGTAAAGTAGAAGAAACAATTACAGTACAAGGATGTTGCTGTCCTTCAGGTCCACAGAAAGGAAAACAACAAAGAATTCAACAGATATTAAAATGATTACAGAGGAAAAAAGAATTAGTACCTTTGAAAGAACATTGAACTACAAATCCAGGCTTTGTGTTATAATCATATCTGTCAACAGGCTAAACGTCCTTGCATAAGTCAGTTAAATGTTCTGGTCTCAATTTTCTTATCTAAATACTTAAAATGTGTGTGTGTCTGTGTGTCTGTATGTGTTGGGGCAGTCGGTACTCACCAATTCCATCATCCCTTCTTTCCATAATCATTCATTGAGAGTTCACATCAGCCAGCCACTGTGCTGGGGAAATTGAGGTTAAAGAATTCCTAACTTCAGAAAGTTCACAGCATAATTGAAGAGATAAACAAGAAGTAGGCAATTAACACATTGAAAGACAATGGCAGTGCTAGAAATCAGGACAGAAGTAATCACAACATTTTGCTTGGTTCATCATGCATGAATCTTCTCTGACCCACTGAAGTTCTCTCTCCTTTATCCTCCCAGGGCCTCCATCAGATTCCACATTATAATTCATTTTGTGGTATAAAAGGGAATACCATGCTGCTCTATAGTCCTCCAGAGGATTGGCAATTTTATCAGGTATAAAATCTTAGAGTATGAAGTCATGGTAATCAAATTCACACATTTTCAGCTTGTGGGATTAGTCAGACACTTCCAATATATTTAAAATTATATCGTGTAAGATTTTCTTTTCCCTTTTCAAGCAATAGCAATTACCTGCTAATTTTACAACTTTCCGTCTGATATAAGTTGGTTAAAGGACAAGTAGTTCGGTTCAAATGGATTCCCAGAATTGCTGGAATCCAATATCAAAATTTGTTGTATCAGAAATATCTGGAGGTCTTTGGAGTTGTTTGTTCTAATGACTAAGGATAATGAAAGCATTTATGCAACATTTTTTTTCACATCTTCTGTTCACTTCTTTAAATAAGGTTACTTAACCAGCATTTACATAATCTTAAATAAAAAGGAGTGCAGTTACTGGAGAAATATTGGCACCTTCTGGGCTTTGAGAGAGTCTACATACAGAATTTGCAAACAATGAGAGATTTTGAGTGGCCTTGGATCTTGAAGAATTAGAAGTAAACCAAGTTAATAGAAATATAAACCCAAAATTTAAGTTAGATGCATTCTTCCTGCCCCACCCAGCATCTTTAAAATGTTTTTAGAACATAACCATAATCTACCTTATTTCTCTTTCTACCTAGAAGTAGTCAGGCCATTGATTCTTTTCCTTTTTTTTTTCTTTTTTAATTTAGAAAATGCCTTTTTCTCCTCTCCTTCACTTTCTTTACCCTAATTTCTTTATTCTTTCTTTATCCTAATAAAGGATTGCAGAAAGATTCTAATATTGTGTCTAGTTTTTGTGTCTAGTACATGCTTTTAAGTTTTTGATTGTGTGTTTGTTTAATGTCGTCTCCAAACCAAAGCAGAACGGTTCTCTTACGCTTCAAATTCTGCCACTTTGTGTACTTACAATGCTTAAGCACTTATTGACTTGGTTTTTTATTAATAGATAACAAGAAATTGATTTTGTTATTCTAAAATAGATGACCAATAGATTGCTTTTAAAATTTGCTAGGTATAATGATAAATTTAGTAGATGGTCGGGTAGACCTCACTTCTTTGTCTGCAACTGGAACAGCCTAGTTTAATATGGCAAATGAGGTCAGTTTGTTTGATCTACAAAGCATATTAATGAGGTCAAGGTCATAGATTTAATTCCACTTCAATTAACTTTGTCCCATTCCATTGCCATGGGCTGAATTTCTAAGCACAGCCATCCATCCAACAAATAAGTCCACACACAGGCCAAAGAAGAAATAATGACAATATGTGGATTGAGCCATAAAAAATAATCACAACTTAAAGAAGAATAAAACAGCATATAAGCCGGCAGCTAGGAGGTGGTTGAATAGTGACAAACTGGCTGACTGCGAGTGCCGAGAGGATCTTGGAGGATGATGCACAGGTGTTTGAGAAAATCAAGGACTTGCTCACAAACGTGGGAGACTGTAGGGGATGAGGAGGTGTGTAGCCCAGGTCCCTCTTTCTCTGAAGGACTCTTTGCTCTAGATGCTGCAAATGCAGTTGACACCAACCCTTCGGCTCTCAATGCTGTCAAGGACTGCCTCAACCACAATGACCCCCTTACCCTTCCTGGGGCAGCCCTGATCCAATAATCGATTACTGGATGGGAAGGAGATACAAAGGCCTGGTCATCTCAGTCCAACTCTGGACAATTCAGAAAGGACCTTCTAGCTCGTGAGCTTCCTGTGGGATCAGCTGGGGCTGTGCTTGGTTCTGAATGACAGCTCAATTTCTCCCTCTGCCCAATTTTGCTTCTTTCCCCTCCCTCCCACAGGAGCAGATCCCCAAGGGTCCTCCTAATAAACATCTTATGTGCTAAAACTACAGCACAGAGTCTGCCTCCTGGGAAACCTGACTGCTGCAAACACTTTCAGTTTCTATTTGCTGTCAGGACTGGCTCCATAATTTGCAGGTTCCAGTGCAAAGTGAGCATGCAGGGCGCCTTCTTCAAAAACTATTAAGACTTTTGAGATGGTGATGCAGGGCATTGAACCAAGTGTGGGGTCTAAATGCAGACCTAGTGTGACAACACAGATTGCAAACCCAGCCCTATTCCAGTGGAAATGATCATTGTCATCAAGAATTCAGAGATTATGAAATCATATTTCTGATGATTTACTGGAAGAGATAATATGAAGATACAAGAAAACACGAAGAGTGTGACAGATAGTTTTAGAGCTGTACAATTAGATTCCTGGTAATAAAGATTTGACTATAGGCATTGTATTAAACACATTGACAAGAAGCATAATTTTGTAAATTACTCTACAAAATAGAACTGCAATAGCTAATGCTATAAATATGTGGGATAGAACAACTTTTATTTTAAATTTCGAACTTTGAGTACTTGTTGCACAATAAAGTATTAACAAAATCTCTTAAAGTTTTAGAAAGTCTCTGATCTTATGTGAGCTAACATGATGATGATGATCACTAATATGTGCAAGTGTTGTCCCAAAGGTTTCACCAGGTAGATACATTCTTTCTCAGTCCATTCTCTTGTTATCATAGAGTCCTCAGTCAAAGCATCCTCCCCTTGGCCTCAGAGCCCGACTGATTGTTATAGATATTTAATAATTCCTGAGACTCGGTGCAGCACAACTATCCCAATCAAGATTCCCATGTCCAAACTGAGCAGACAAAACTTAGAAGCTTAGTGCTTATTTTAGAATAATATTTGAGCAAGGCATAGTTCTGTCAGGACCTGCCAAGCGCAATCATAGCTCACTGCAACCTTGAACTTCTGGGCCAACTGATCCTCCTGCTTCAGCCTCCTGAGTAGTTGGGAATACAGGCATGCACCACCATGCCTGCCTAATTTTTTATATTTTAGAGATGGGAGTCTTGCTATATTGTCCAGACTGGTCTCGAACTCCTGGCCTCAAATGATCCTCCCACTTCCCAGCCTCCCAAAACACTGGGATTATTAGGTGTGAGCCACCGCGACACATTTTCTTTTGAACAGAATCTCCTAGAATCGCATCTGTTCTGTAGTTTGTGCTATACTACATTTGCTTAAGAAAAAATAAACAGTCAAAATAGTATCCAGAATATATTTATTTATCCATCCTGATATTGATTAGCATTTGGGTAGATTTCAGTTTGTGTCTATCAGTGTTGCAATGGACATTCCTTACCATAGGTCTTTTTATGATTATGTGTATAAATTTTTGAATATTTTATATTTTTATACACAGAATACTCAATAACAGTAAAAATAAATCAACTCCAACCACATGCCAAAATATGGATCTTACAAAAATAATGCTGAGTGGGAAAGCTAAACACAGATGGGCACACACTGCATGTGTCCATTTATATAATGTTCAAACCCAGACAAACGGACCTGTGGTGTTAGAAGCCACACAACTGAAGTGTGATGAAAACCCCTGGGGTTCAGATGGGGCCACACCAGAATGGAGGCTGCAATTCAGTACAAGACATTTTGCCTGCACTTGTGGTATCAAGACAGAGATTTCCCAATTTTGCTGGTTTGCTTTCCTTTTGGTTCCTTCTGGGTCATGAACTAGACTGTTTTTTTATACATCAAGAATTGGTGATTATTTTTAGGCAAATTTATGGCTAAGGAATACTTATTGGATATCGCCAAACTAACTTAAAACCAAGTCAACATATTTGAAATTCTATCATTATAGATACCTTTTTTTTTTTTTGGTTTATAACATTGTCCCCTACTAGTTAAAAAAGAAAAAAAATACTCCCAAGAGAAGTAACATATTACAACTTCTCTGGAACAGAGATCATTTCTTATCTTCTTTGTAAACTCAATGCCTTTTACTAGTTTTTGATCCCCACAAAAATAAAAAATATATAAGTAGGACTTTGCTGAACATGAGAAAAATCTTCAGTCGTTATATGCTGAATTCCGTTCTCCCCTCAGGGCAGTTTTCTACTGGAGGGAGAGCAGACAGCGTTGCTCACTGCCCCACCCAGCTGGGAGTGGCGGGCAGCTGGGAGCTGAGATAAATGACGGAAAATGGAAACTGAAGATGTGGAAATAAATTGTGCTTTCTACACACCTTTGTCTACGAGGAGCAGAAAAAATGAAAGTCCATGCACTCCTAGAACTTAAAATGTAGGGATAGAGACAAAATTTTAAAAATTGCACAAATAAAGAAAAACTACTGGGGTGGTCAGTGCTAAGAAGGAGAAGGGAGTTATCTGAGAGTTAACTGAACAGAGATGTGGAACCTGGTGCTAAATGCACAGAGGAGGTACGGCTCACCTGGGTGTCATTTCTCAGATTCTAGATCTGCTTATCATCCCCTCTGACATTCAGACTCCTGGCTGTTATTTCCCAGAAGATTTTGAAGTAATCTCTTCATATGAGCCAGAAAATATGTTTCCAAAATCATCACCATATCCACAACAAAGGGTGGTAAAAACCTGTCTCATAATCAATAAGACTTTATGGAGACAGAGTCACTAAACCACCTTCACTTTCTCGTCATGATAATTCTAAAGCTAGAAAAGCGATTTTTTTTTCTTAACTTTTCCTAAATGTTTTATTTTTTTTTAAAGCTGCTTCCAATTACCATTTGCCCCACACACTGGCACAATAGGGTTTAATACTAACTTCTTTTGGTATTTGACAACTTTTTATTCAACTTTTTCTTCTCCATGTGTTTAAATAGTATTTAATATAAAAACAAATTGTAATGTTGCAAGCTACATTCAGCGTTAATTGTCAGACCAATTCACCAATACAGATTATCTATAAAATTATGTAAGAAAACCAGGAGCTGTCTCACCAAAATCGAGCATTTGTAATGCAAGTGTGGTGTGTCAAAGAGAGTAATGAGCAAGATAATTAAGAAGATAGTTTTAATTAGGGTATTGCAATAATGAGTAGAACATCAAAGAAGGAGAGTTTTATAAAGAAAGCAAGGGAGTTAAGAGGGGGAGTGGAGATGTGTTTTACTTCGGAATGTGCAAGGACAGGGTGGTCCTTTGTGGTCAGCCATTTTCCCAAACAAAAAAAATGGGGGGAGGGGCAGATATTTCATAACAATTACTGCTTTCTGGGAGCACAGGACTTAGGTAAAGTTCAACATTGTCAGTTAAAAATGAGTCATGATACAATACAGAGCATGTCATAGATTCCTAAGTGAGGCGAGGAGAGGTTAAGAAACAGACTTCAAGGGCTCCTGTTGGGCATGTTCCTACAAACCAGGTTCAACTGTTTTCAGAAACACCTGATAAAGGTCCCATGTATTTTAGGGTGTCAAGAATTTATATAAAAGAAGAATTCTTAAAATGAAAAATATTAACAAAAGGGTTGAACCCTGAAAGTAATCATTCCAGTGGGTTCCAAGAGGTTGGTGTAAGAAAATCCTTGGTCATGCAACACCACTCTGTGAGTTTCTTAACGCTCTCAAGCCGGGACGTCGATGGCCTTGGTGATGTCCACAGTCTCAGTCCCCTCCCACATAGGGGCATGGATGAACGGAGCATTTCACCAAACTACCTTAGGGAGCAAGACAGTGGCTTGTCCAGGGTGAACTCAGGGCAGCGGTGGTCTGCAGCCATGATGCAGCCTTCCAGGTTCCTACAGCAACCAGTCTTCAGCTTTCAGGGCTTGCTCCGTTCCAAGGCCAGCTTCTAGACAACCAGGAGACCCAGCAGGGATCTGGGCAGTCAGGTTTTAGACCTCAGTGACTTCAAATCAAGTGAAAGTGAGAAAAATTGAAAAAGGTAGTTTGGAGGATAGTAACCAGATATTGAAGAAAATGGAAAAAAAGAAAAATTTGATAAGGGTTGTCAATTCGGGCAAGGTAATAGGATCCAGCCCAATTTGCAATTAAGCACCGAAACTGTTTTTCTATAGTGAGGGCAGAAGTCAATTAAATGTTTACCAGACGAGACAGAGTCTGCGTATCCATAAGTTACCCTTTATTTACAAAGATGTACAAAATAGCTAAAGGACAATGAACGGCATTAGAATCTGACAACCCAGAAGAGTGTGCTATGGATGATGCCATTTTCCATTGAGACACATGACTTTTTTCTCTACAGCATTTTGACCAAAAGTATTCTCATAGAAAGATTGTTTTTAATCACAAAATAAGGCTGGTCTCCTTAGATTTGGCCTGATTATTTACACAGGTGCAGCAAAAATGATAATTTACCACATAGGTCGTCTTATGTTTGCTTTGCTGGAAGTATTTATAAGGTAGCTCAGATTGGATATTTAATAGTGCCTTATGATGTCCAGGAATTCAAAGCAAGAATTCAGCACAAGAAATTTGAGTGATCATTGTTCTCTTACTGAGTATCCAAAATATCCTAAGACTCCTGGACCTGCCAGTAAGTCACTTTACTTGCTCACCTATGAGGCCGAAAACCTTGTTAACCAGGTACTAGGCCAGTTTTCTAAGAAGGCTCATAAGCATTGGTTTCATAAAATCAACTTTAGTTTTTTTAAAAGTGTCTGGTTGCATCATTCTCAAATATGACATTCCAAGCAAGATCTTGGTTGCATAATAAATGTTTCTAATTATGTTCCTTTGACAACATGCAAATAACCACATTGTATAATGTGACTGTGTGCACATAACTATATTGCTATGAAAATAAGAACACTCAAAAGTTTCAGAATTCTGAGAGTCAGACAGGGAGAAAAATATTTCATTTAAAAATGTTTCATTTTGTTTGCAATAGCAAAGTCTACTAAATTTTTTTGAGTTATAGGTAACTTGAGAAGAAAGGGGTTCCTTATATATCCGTAAAAATAGAAAATCAAACCATCAATAATACTACGCACAAAACCCACAGCCATCCCTTTTCAGTTCTATGTAATTAATGTGTGTTCCACTGGATCTTGGGTTTACATTCTCATGAATTCATCTGCTTCTCAATTAGACTTTGGAAAATACTGACACATTCCACGGGCAGGGGCTCAAGTTGCTTACGTGATGCCATCAGAAGCCTGTGCCAAACATATGTGATGTAGTGTTTGCAATTCCGTGGGGTTCTCAGACAGTCCACGTTCGCTGAAGACAAAGCAGTCTGTACTTTAGTTGATTACGAGAGCTTCAAGGGAAGTCTCCAAGTAAAACAAAATATCTGTAAATGACTAAAGTCTTAAAATGGCTGTGCGTAATGTCATAATGATAATTCTTAAAAGTGGAAGATCTGATGAGACTTCATTACAACAATAATTCAATGGGCTAGGAAATTTGGTTGCTCTTGTAACTTGTACCGCAAGGTTATAAAGCCAATTGGAAAAGGTTTTAGAATATTGCTAAATGTAATCATTAACCCTATTTTCAGAAAAGAGGAGATATTATACCCAATTTATAAAAATGACATCATCTTTACACAGAAAAAATTTAGATATTCCATATAATAATCTTTAGATGCAATATAACACAAATATTCTAAGCTTATAGTTAGAATATATCAAGCATATAAAGTAAAAAAAGGTACTAAACACCTGAGTATTGATAAAAATTTTACAGGCAATTACTCCAAAACCACTGGTCTAGAAGACATTAGATTCAAATTAAAGAGGTAAAATTGTGACCAAATCAATACTTAAAAGAAATAACTGGGATTATGACTGAAAACACTACAATGTTGTTGTCTAATAATCCAGGTAAAGTAACGCTAGGACTCTAACAAATAGAAACATATTCTGGACAGTGAGAGCCCTGACCAATCTGTAAGTAATTCCAATATAACATACAATTTTTGAGATATTGATATTAATAACATTTTATCCACACTAATTTAGGGAAGGCTAAGAATCTTTCAATTTTACAAGGCTTATCAGGCACTAATCAATAGTAAGATATTAAATAAGCTTAATTATTTCCAGCATTTTTATTTTTTACAGGGTTAAAGAACAAGCCCTTTATGTCTTCCGGAGGCCATCTGGGAAATCTAAAAGACAGTTTCGATAGGAAAAAAAGACCCAATTTGGGGAGGACAAAATATCAAAAGTCGTTAGAAAGTTTGAACAATTGAACAAGAAAGGATTATGTGTTACTTAGAAACAATAACTGGTTATCTATTTAACCAGAATGATGACAAAATATTTTAAAATTAAAATGAGTTAAGATGACTATGAAGACCCATAGCTCTTTTATAAGTGAATAACCTTTTTCTTCTCATAGATAATCAAGGGCCTAAACAGTCATTATAAACCATAGAAGATTATTTTGGTAAGACAGAATCTTTATTATCCAGGAATATTACACAAAAGATAAAGAATAATTTTTATAGCCTCTTTTAAACAGATCAATTATATAATAAAATTTCAGTAAAATAGAGAGAAAAATTCTAATTTTGCATCAGTATAATAATACTTGATATTCAAGCTTTTCTTGAAAATCTTATAAATAAATCTGTCAAACCTTAGCCAGTTTGACCATGACAGCCAAAAATTCTCTCTAATAACTTTCTATCACTTTTTACATACGTTAAGATATTTTCCTACACTTCTATTTTTCTCATTCTAGAATAACCAGTTATTTTATTTTACAACAAAATCGCTCTCTTTTTTTTCTTAACAAAAACTCATCCAGCATATGTTGTATACAATGTTGTACCTCTCTGCCACTATTGTGACCAATTGAGTCTTATTCACATATATTAATTAAAAGTTTAAAGGACAGTAAGTTCTATTTCACAGAGAAAACTAGGAGGAGAACCGTTGTGAACTGTCGCTCACACCAGCATTTCGCAGTAGGCCAGCAGATCTTGTGACTACACATCTCACAACCTTTTATAGCCAGGCACATCCCTTATCATACAACTCTTCACAGTGGCAAAACTGAACAGGTTCATGAGCAAATGCAAATATAGCACATAATAAATGAGAGGCAACATGTGCACATACTTAAAATTATGCTTAGTAATCAATGATTTAATATTTTATCTTTCTTAGAATGACCTAGGTATCTAATAAATGTCAATTAATTAACTCAATTTAGTATCATTCTAAGGTTTTAAGGAATCTGAAGATTTTGGAAATTGTCTTTAAGCTGACATTATGCTTATAACAGGAGAACTATTCTTATAATGTATAGCTATGTTAATGTGAATGGAGTCACTGTTACTGAGAAGTTCTTTAAAACCCAAAGTAGATATATTTTTCTGAAGCAACTTACGTTACCTTGGTGAATGTATATTTTAGCTATCAAGAAAAATTATCCAACTCTACAAAAAAGAATGAATTTAATAATATACACTTAACTATATAGTAATTTGTCAAAATCTTAAATCATTTTACATTTAATATCATGTTAAATCAGTGATTTGTTTTTATAGTTGACAGCCTAGAATTTTACACAGGCTACATTGTAATGTCAATAGTCAGATTAATGTGGATATGGCATATAAATAATGTACTTTTAAGAATAAATCTTTGGCTGTTTCAAATCTCACATGCAATTCTCAAACCACCAAACCCAATGGAATAAGTCTTTCCACTTTCCACATAATTTGTTTTGTAATGAAGTCCTCATGTACACCAAAAAATTTAAGGGTTATTTTGCAATCTTATTGCATTAGATGAAAGAATAAATCATATCTCAGAATTAATAATAATATTGCCTGATGAACACTTAAGAATCCATCCTCATACTTAGATAGATTAAATTAATTGTTTAATAATATATATAAATAGAGACTAAAAATTACTTAAACGTGTCACTTATTTTTATTTTGAGATTTAGTTACTTTATTTAAATCAATGTGTTTTCAGGGTAAAGCATATAAATAGCTTTTAAGCTAAATGCATGTTTTCATTTGTTTACAAAGTTTTTGTTTCTGTCTTAAAAGTAATGGTATTACTTTCCTGTAAATTCCATTCATAGTGGACCCAAGTGAATGTCCCTTAGAGGCAGCCAGTTAGGTGGCAAACTGAGAGTTGTAACCAGGGCTAATAAAAAGTTATGTAACAGGGAAAACATGATCTTGGAGGATATTTGGAAATCTCTTTCACAGGGAGTAACAGAAGAAATACTCTTTTACAAAGGAATTTCAAGACACATCGCTGGGCTGGAGGGATATATCGTCTTAGAAGACGTTTTGAATATAAATTGCATATACCACAAGATACTGAAAAGAAAGTCAATAATATGAATTTGAAAGGCAACAACGTATAAAAATAAATCTGACGCTTCGCTTCTCGAGTCAACAAGCTTGGGATCTAGGAGGTTTTCAAAGAAATGGATGAGCAGTAGCTTGAGGAAAACATGCAAATAAGTGTGTCCCCAGGGCCCTGTGCAGTGACACTGTTCAAATAGGTGATTTTCTGCCTTCCGAACACACTGAAGACCTGTCAGCAGCCCTGTTCATCCCTTCTTCCATTTCATCTTCTTCAGTACCTGTCCCCACTCTCAGCCACCGTCCTCTGATCCCGGCGCTATTCAGTGTTAGGTTGTTGGAAATAGCATAGCTTACATGGAGGCTCACACCACTAGGGCTTGCCACATTAAGGGAGAATTGGAATTGCAGGATAACCTTTCAACTAAAATGTGTAAGAAAAAAATTCCTATGGCTAATAATAAATATATTGTGTAACACTAGCTATGTGCCAGATATTGGGAAAGGCACTTGTGATACAAGGTAAGTGGCATACTTCAATTCAACAAAATATTTATGAAGTCACTGTAGTAACGTGAAAACCACCGGGCTGGGTGCTACAGGCCTTCATAAAGAAGGAGCTTATTATGAGTTGAATTGTGCTCCCCCCCACCCCAAATTCATGTGTTGAAGTCCTCACCTCCTATATTATTGATATATGAATGTGATAATATTTGGAAATAGGTGGTTGCACATGCAGTTAGTTAAGATGGGCTCATACTGCAGTAGGGCGGGCCTTAGTTCAATACAACTGATGTCCTCACCAAAAGGGGGAATTTGGACACAGACATGCACGCAGGCAGAATGCCATGAGAAGATGAAGGCAGAGATCTGGGTGGTATTTGGTGTACCAAAGATTGCCAGAAAACTACCAGAGCTGGGAGCGAGGCACGGAAAGAGCCTTCCTCTCACCCTCAGAAGGAACCAGTCCTGCCCGTGCCTTGACCTTGGATTTCCGGCCTGCAGAACTGTGATGCAATGGACTTCTGCTATTCAGGCCACAAGTTGTGGCACTTTGTTCGAGCAGCCTAGAAAACTCATACAGAGCTTGACATTCGTTCTGAGAGAAATGAAACGCAAACACACATCCATGAAATATAAAACAAGAATACCAGTTACAAGAGAAGAACAAAAGAAATCATACAGGGTTTTAAACTTCTGGATGAGGGTAGGTGGCTGTTGCAGATCAGAAAAATCTCCACGGAATAGACATTTAAGCTAAACCTTAAAGTGACAGAAATGGAGCAGATGAGGTAAGGATGCATGTATCGTGCAGAGGAGATTTTTGATTACAGGAAGACATTGAGTACAGAAAAATATGGAAAATGTGCATTTCCACAGAGTGAGATAAGGCCCCAAAGAAAAATTGGGGCTATTCCAAACAGGCCTTTGAATATCAGGATGAGTTTCTACTTAATTTGGAAGCAGTGGGCTTTTCAGTTTCTTAGAATACACACAGCAAGCACACGCACACACAGACAAATGTGTGCAAGCCCATGCACACAAACACAGGCACATACACACACATACACGCATATAAATGAACACTTTGATAGATTAAACCAGATTTATTGCTACTGGGTTTGTTTCTTGGAATTATCTGGAACTGCTATAAACAAGGGGTGCTCCCTATTAATTTCTTTTTTTTATTTTTAGAAATGGGGTCTTGCTGTATTGCCCAGGGTGGCCTTGAACTCCTGGGCTCAAGGGATCTTCCCACCTCAAACTCCTGAGTAGCTGGGATTGCAGGTTTGCGCCACTGTACCTGCTCCTGGTGGTTTCTGTGTTTCTTCAGCGGCCTGATCTTCTGAAGCATTTATGTATTGAATATTGTTCCAGGTGCTGGGGTTTCAGCATTGGGCAAGACAAACAGAGTCTCTTCCCTCAGGGAGTTTACATTGTAACAGAGGCAAATACATAATAATGGATACATGGATATTTGATATAACTTCAGTAGTGATAAATGTTATCACATGAACATAAATCTAGGTGAAGGAAACAAAATGCCAGCAATGTGCTTTACAGTAAGGCGATCAGGAAAGTTTCTAAGGGAGGAAGGTATTTTGAGCAGTGACCTGCAGAAGGGAAGGGAGAGAGCCCCTGGCCTGTCTTCCCGGGATGGGTGTCCCGGGAGCAGCACTTACTCAGAGCCTGGGCAGCAAGTGTGCTTGGTGTTAAAGGGACAGCGGTGGCCGGTCTGAGAGAGAGATGGGGGAGGGAAAGTTGCAGAGGCAGAGAGTTTATAAAAAAATAAAATCTCAGCTCGGAAAAGCCATAGATAGAGTTCATACCGTTGAGTTTAAAAAGAAAAATAGACTAGAATGATACTGGAGAAGCTGGTTGTGGCGGGGAGAGCTAAGTGTCTCCATCTCAACCTGCTAAGGTGCGGGTGGTCCTTGGCGGTGACCGAGGCTAAGGAAGGCTATCGCATATGGAAGAACTGTAATGGGCCTGAGCGTCCCCAGGGAATCGCAGCAGGAGTGTCAGCGGGACAGGAGTGGGTGGCAGTCCAGCACAGGAGACACTGTCCCCAGATGACAGCTGTGAGCAAGGCCAAACCCTTCAAAGGCCTCAACACATGGAGCAGCGGGTAGCAGTTTCATACTCCAATGGCAGTGATTTCCAGCAGCGGGAGGACAGTCCAGAAGTCCGCATCCCCGCAGTTTGCACTTAAAGGGGTTAAGTAAATGCTCACTCGTCCATTCCGCCTTATAGGAGGGATCAGGACTGACAGGGCTTGCCCCTGGGTATGGCAAATCGAAACCTGTATGAAACTGATGTGAGCCATGCTGAAGAAAAACTGCTATTTTACAGCTTCTTGTAGTTGTAGGTAGAGATGATGCAGGGTGGTTTTCTGCACCCGTTTGCTGCCGTGACAAAGTACCGCAGACAGGCGACACAAACAGTTTTACCACAGTCCTGGGGGCTGGAAGTCTGAGGACAAGGTAGCCGCGGGGCCGGTCTCCGCTGAGGCTCTCTCTTTGGCTGGTAGAGGGCGAGTCTTCACCCTGTGTTTTCCAACGGCCTTTCCGCCGTGTGTGTCTGTGTCCCAGCATCCTCTTCCTTTAAAGCCACTGGTCATATTGCAATAGGGACCACTCGTATGACCTCATTTTATCATAACTACATCTTTAAAGACCCTATTTATAATTATAGTCACCTATGAAGTACTGAGAGTTTGGACATCTGCCTATGAATTTGGGGGAGCACACTTCAGTCAATTCAGCCCATTAACACTTTCTATTTATGAAAATGCATCACTAGTTACGAAAGAGTCAGTCAAATTTACCTCATGGGCCTGTGCTCAGGCACAGATACCTTCTCTTCAACCTTTCTGCTGCTACCCCTCAGCCCTGGCCCCTGTGCCCCTTGGCACTTGTGAACAGAACTCTTTCCCTGTCACTTCCGGTGGTGTGGATGGCTCCTCGCCCATGCACATGGCAAATGAGGACCGTGTCATTTCATCACCGAGATGCAGCTTGTCTGACTCACTTACAGGCTTGACTGGCTGCTTGCTAATAAAACATTAGTCTAGGATTTGGAGAAATGTGGGATCCACAAGATCAGGACACGCAAGAGTGGATTCATGCAAGTTTAAGTGCAGCCAGGTGCCCGGTGCGTGTCAACACCAAAGACAAGAAGGCAGCTGACA
Source organism: Indri indri (assembly GCA_004363605.1). Lineage (NCBI taxonomy): Eukaryota > Metazoa > Chordata > Mammalia > Primates > Indriidae > Indri > Indri indri. Next base: position 29,615 of record RJWJ010008016.1, on the reverse strand, counting down.
GGTGAGGGCTTCAGAAGTAGGCTGCAGACATGAGACACTGGTGCACGGGAGCCCCAAAGGAAGAACAGAAGAAGAAGGGACACATGAAAGGACGGGAACTGCCGGCCCTTTAATTCTCCCCGCATTCAACTCCCCAGGAGAAAAGAAATCGGAGATTAAAATGGAAATTTAGACCTCGTTTCAAAAGCTATGAAGGAAAAGAAAGGGTTCTTATGAAGATTTTTCTTTCTGGGATTTGTTTATAAGGAATAAAGCATTTGCCAGATGAAAAGTACTGTGGGAGCTGTTATTATACATTCACCACGAATAATTCTAAGATATTTTTGCAGTCATATAAGCCTCAGAGAGAAAAAAAATTACAGCTATATGGATGGCTCGTTTTGGCAAAAAAATAGTCAGATAAGAGGTTGCAAGCCTGTCAAAAGAATTCAGAGAATAGGACTTTAAATATGCCAGTGCTAGATATAATTCTCTTTGGAAATAAAACATCTGCCAGAAAGGTATTGGACTACTACACGATGTGGCTAGGGGAAAAAAAAAGCTTATAATACATTTAATGCTCCCAATAAATGCGACAGTGTGATGAGGAGAATGGAGAGCTAATGAGGGAGTTGACCAAAAAGATTTAATTCAAAAACTGAACTGAAAAGGAGAGAAAGGACTCAGTCCCCTATTCATTCTTTCAAATTTAGAATCAAAAAAAAGAGAGAGAGAGAGAGAGAGATCTACATAGCTCCTATAAATGTTGTTTTGGCTAACACTTCATTTTGGTGACACACTTAAGTGAAATGTTACAGGATAAAGTGTAATTAGTATAACATGTCAGAAAGGAAGCTATGAAATCTGTTTGGTGTGGGGTCCAGAAGCAACCAGGAAGAGAGCTTTCAGACACTTCAAGTTTTTTTAACAGCTTGAATAAAAAGGAAGTGGCCACAACTGATCCTATAGGAGAAAGGGAACATTTGCTAGTCTTTCTCCTTAGAAAAGATGCTCATTATCTCCGGAGTAAGAAACGAGTACAGTGCATGTCCAAGTGAGGCGGATATGTCCCTGTGGCTGCTAACCCAGGAGATCCCCAAGGGAGTTGTGCGCGTGTTTGGGCTGCCGTAGCGAACTACCGTGCACTGGGTGGCTTAGACAAAAGGAATTTGTCTCACAGTTCTGGAGGCTGTCATTTCAAAATCAAGGTGTAGGAAAGGTTGGTTCCCTCTGAGGGCTGTGGGGGACAATCTTTCCATGTTCACATGGTGTTCTTTTGTATGCAAAAGACCTGTGTCCAAGCTTCCTCTCTCATTAAGATCACCAATCGTACTGGATTAGGACCCACCCAAATGGGCTCATTGGAACCCAATGACCTCTGTAGAGACTATTTCCAAATAAGGTCACCTTCTGAGGCACTGAGGGTTAGGACTTCAACAGATGAATTTGGAGAGACACAAATCAACCCCTAATGGGGGGACACACAGTGGGCATTAAAGAACACAATCCATCTCCACATCTGTGGATTCTACCGATTTCTTCCTCACTGCTTTCGATTTCCTGTGGGATGCCTTTTTGCGAGTATTAAACCAGCCAGACCCTGTGGGGTAGCAGCCGTCTGTCCCATCCTCACCGAGGCCTTGGACAGAGCCTCCCACACACCTGCCCGAGCTGCCACCTTCTCCAGTGCAGACGTGGTTTTCTCTGTCCCGTTTCTTAAGCAGGTAAGTCTCTCTCCTCTGTGCTTAAATACTAAATCCCTAGTACCCACTAAAAAAGAGACTAAAAGCAATGCTGCCCTTCGATTCCAGTATCTCTGAGACATTTTAGATTTTAAACTAAAAGGACCTGAGCTAAGGAAACACCTCATTGTGTTACCTCAGAATCATCACTTTAAAAGCACTCCACAGATGCCCAACTGTGTCTAGATCTCAGAGCATACGTAGGTGTGTTGACAGGTGACTACTATATCCCCAAGGGAAAATCACACAGATTAATTTATAGAAAAATTAAATCTTGCTATTAGTTAACATCATGTCAATCTATAATTAACCTGTTCTTCATTAATGTGTAAGAAAATTTATAGCACTGACAACAGTGGCTTTTAGAGCTATTGTATTGAAATGGTACAATAATTATGAAAATAGTGGCTAAATAAAAGTAGTATGATTGTACTGGATTGGGGGCTTGAAAAAATACAAGAGAAAAAGGTAGGGGGAAAATATGGATTCTGTCTGAAGGTATGCTGAAGAATATGAAAAGCTTTTCTCTTTGGGAGGAATCGCAAGGACACCACAGCAGGAAACGTGACAGGCAGCCTCACCCCAGAAGGGACTGGCTAAGTCACGCCATCAGTGGCACGGGCACTGGAGTGAGCGAATGCCTTAACACTTGATTGAAAGAGAGTGAGACTCCATATTCTTCAAATATACGCAGACTATAGTCACACATGATGTGCGCCATTGTAGAGTTCAGTTGTACAACAAGTTGTTCTGCGTGTGCTCCGATGTGTAGACACAATGGAAATAAAAGTAACACCTAAAATCAGAGTAAGAAGGAAGCCTGAGACTTTGAGGGGGTTTTTTGTTTTGAGACGGGGTCTTACTCTGTCTCCCAGGCTAGAGGGTGGTGGCACCGTCATAGCTCACAGGAACCTCAAACCCCTGGGATCGACTGATCCTTCTGCCGTAGCCTCCTGAGTAGCTGGGACTACAGGCACTTGGCTAATTTTTCTATTTTTTGTAGAAACAGGGTCTCGCTCTTGATCAGCTGGTCTCAAACTCCTGGCTTCAAACTATCCTCCTGCCTCAGCCTCCCAGAGTGCTAGTATTACAGGAGTGACCCACCATGCTGGGCTGTGAGGTGTCTCTTTAAGAGGACTTTATTTTTTATTTTCTTTGTAGTGACTCTGATAAAGAGAGAGCATTATAAATTAGGAAACTCTTAACCAGTGCGTGAGAGTTCTGGTTCCACTCCACACATAATGTGACTTTGAAGTAGCCCCAGATATAAGTATCACCAGTGTCTTTAAGGAACCCTGGGAAAACATTCCCTAAATTCCTTTGATATTTAACTTATCTTATTTGTCACTGAGTCATTTTATCAGTATAAAATGACATCACTTGCATAAAATCAAAAACCACTTTTACTAAAATTAGAAAAATGTATTAATAAAAACTTATGACTCCTTATACTATTTCCTTGCATTTGTTACAAGAAGTAGACAAAAATTTAGTAAAAACCAGTTGGGTTTAGTTTCTAAACTTACTTTGGCATTGTTAACAAGGGAAGGTCAGTAATTAACTTCCGGATTTCACTTAAAAAATAAAAATCATTAAGCACCTCTACCAAGGGGGAAAGAGTGAAAGTGAAGAGCGTGTGGAGTCATAAATTAAATGCGAGGATGCCCGTATCTCCACAGCATGTTCAAATGCCACTTTACAGCACGAGCAGAGGCGTGCGTGTGAGGAGGTGGGTGAAGCAATCATATTTTGTGAATTAATTTCAACTGGAATGTTTTGAGAGAGGAAGAAGGAAAAGGTGTTAATTCATCATGAAAGGTAGGATCAAGTGTTTAGATATGACGAAGACCAAATTAGATCCAAAACAGGGTGACATTTCTCCTAGAAATTTTCTCTAATTTGTTAATTTTTTTTCTTCTACGGCAGGCTGAGGTCTAAAGGAATAAACTTTTATACTTGTATGATAATTATAAAGTGCACTCCATTCCTCCTGGTCTAGCCAGACTGAAAAAATCTCTAAGGACAGATGTCTTAGTCTGTTTTCTTTTTCTTGTGACATGGGCAATTTATAAAGAAAAGGAATTTATTTCTTACAGCTATGAAGGCAGAGAGCTCCAAGATGGAGGGGCCACATCTGGTGAGGGTCTTCTTACCAGTGGGGACTGCACAAGTCCGGCATCGGCACAAGGCCTCGCATGGCGAGTGGGCTAACCAGGCTAGCTCACGTCTCTCCCTTCCTCTTCTTATAAAACCACCAGACCCACTCCCATGAGAACACATTAATCCATTAGCCCATTAATCCATGAATCCACTAATCCATGAAGGAATGAACCCATTCATGAGGCCTCTGCTCTCTTGACCCAATCACCTCTAACAGGCCCCACCTCCCTAGATTACCACATTGGGAATTAAATTTCAATGGGAGTTTTGGAGGGGACAAATATTCAAACCATAGCAACAGAATATGACTGATGAACTACGTGTCCCTTACAACACATAGGATTCCACCTTACAGAGCTAGCTGGCCAGGTAGATAAATAGATAAAATAAAGAGTGAGAATGATGCAAGAAAAATATTACAAAAACAGTGATCTTAGGATATTGTTCACATGATTGAAGAATGTAAATCCCTTCTTATTTTGTTGGAAATAATGCAGAAATTATGGAAGGCATTTGTGGAAAACAAGCAGAGGAGTAAAGCGATACATTAATTGGAGCAGGGATCACTGTGGGTCTTGTAAACTCTGATTCAACAGGTCTGAGGTGGAGCTGGAGATTCTGCAAGTCTAACAAGGCCCCTGGGGACACCACCACTGGTGGGCTTGAACCACACTGTGAGGGGGAGGAGACCAGTGTACATCACTGATCCTTAAATTTGCTTGCACCTTTTCAGAAATGCTGCCTGCTAGACCCCACCCTCAGGCTCACCAATGTCATCGGTATGGGGTGTGAGCTGGAAATCAGGACGTTTCCTACCTAGTGTGTGATTCCATGTGCAGAGACCTTAGAGATTCCTAGTGTAGACTATGTTCTGCTTTTCGGAAGATAACCAGATTATTGTTTAGAGAAAGTGAGTTCTTCTAGAGGCCATTTTTTCCCCATTGACAGCTAAAGCATTATGATATTTTAAATACACATTTCATGTATTTTTCTCTGTTTTGGGTTGCCCATGTAAACTCTTTAAGTAAACGATAAATTTTGGTTTTGTGATTTTATTTTCTTGGACAATATAGAGGATGGAGCATTTGGGGTAAGACATTTACCTCCTGAAACACTTCAAAAAGAATGTTTAGTAGTAAAGTGTTCAAACAGATAACTAACGAAAGGTCACAGGTAAACTTGAGGGATAAAAAAGGTAGACTCTAGGAAAAGAAAAGAAATGACATGATTTTCATTACTAAAAAAATCCATTATTCTGAACAAGGCAAGAGCAGAAAAATAACAAAGTATGAATGCTTGGATTAGCATTTTAAGGGACTTTTTGAAAGCTTTGAATGTTCCAAGAATATACAGTGACTGCTTTTCACATATCGATCTGCAAAGTGCTGACTATTGCGAGTCCTTTGCTAAGGGGGGAGGAAAAACCCCACAACTTTCACTTATTGAATTAAAACCTGAAAAATGCAGAGGTCTGGTTAAAACTTCTGATGACCTCAGTAATTTCAAGTGTTAATAGCCCCGTGCCATTGAAAAGATACTTTATTATTTATAGATATTGGAGATTTGAATAAGAAAGGGTTTTATACAATGAAATACAAATTGTAAAGGATTTTACTAGAAGAGGAAAAATGTAAATGAGAGAAGCAAAAACAGAGCAAGGAAAGAATGGAACTCACCAACTGAGATTTCTCCTCCGCCATGAAATATATATGCAGCAGCATTTAAGCCTCTCAGCCGGCCTGGAGGGGAGCTTAACATGCAGGCAAAGATATAAAATGTAACCAAAATGTTTGTACCCTCATAAAACCCTGAAATAAAAAATAAATAAAAAAAAAACATGCAATTCGATGGATGCGCTTAGGCCACCTGATCACTAGTAAATAGTAGAGCTCTGCTTGTCACTGTCACACCATGGAGGGGAAAACATAAAGGGGAGTGACTCAGTAAGGGTTCAACCAGAGAAACAAAACCAGTGGGAGAAGTGAGTGGGCGATATGGATCAAGAGGTTTATTGCAAGGACTCAGTTCTGTGATGAGGAAACTCGCCAGGCAAGTCCGAAATCCGCAGGACAGTTGGTCCAGAAGAGTCGAGTGGGAACTCCTCAACAGGAGCTAAAGTTGCTGAACCCAGGCAGAATTTCTTCTTCAGGGAAACCTCAGCTCTTCCCCTGAGATCTTTCAACTGAATGAATCAGGCCCAACCTGATTATCTGGGATAATCTCCCCTCTTCACAGTCAAACCAATTACAGGCTCCAATCACAGCTGCACGACCACTTCACAGCAGCACCTAGACTACTGGCGGTGGGTCAGCTGGGGACCGTGGCCCAGACAAGCTGACTTGCAAAACTGACCATCTCTGCGCCTTTGAATGTGGGTGTGGGTGAGGGAGGGGGAGGGGAGAGAAGGAGCCTCAGTGAAAACTGGAAACAGGGAGAGGTAGAAAAAAAAGAAAAGAATATTGAAATAGAAAAGAGAAACTGTTGAAACAACATGAAAATAATATTGGGATGGGACAACGAAAGCACAGCGGAAAGGTGGGGACTGCTGAGAAGAGACCCAGAGCTCAGCTGGGTACAATGAACTTTGTGATCCGATGACCAGTCCCTTATTGTCAGTGACCTGTTTGATCCCAGCATGGACTCGAAGGAAGAAGTTCTCTAAATTCTGAAAGGAGTAACGTTTCTACGAGAATTGAACGCAAGTCTATTAATAAAAGTCTGACTAGCACCATTCTGTGGCAGAGGGGGTCTGAAGGGGTTGTCAGTCGTTCTGTCCTCTGAACAGTGGCACAGAACAAATTTGCTGCAGTCAGGGAGCAGTCCCGTCTTCCAAAGACTCCAGATCCCACTCCCTGAGATTGAAGCCCGTTCGCCAGGCCTGCTGTGCTCCAGGGCGCAGGCAGGCAGGGCATCTTCAGGTACAGACACTTCCGAAAGGCTGCGGACTGGTTGCTCCAGCGGAGTGTGGTGGAACGACAGCACCGCAGGGCTGACCGAACCCTCGACTCCTTCACTCTGGGCAAACCGCGCCCTCTGCGTGGAGACTCTTGTTTCCGGTTTGAGGGGTAATCTAGCTCCTTCTAGGGCACATCCCCCATTAATTGAATCTGTGGCACCTGGCTTGCATTTCCCTCTCCCCTGAACCTTCCCATCAATCAACCTGGAAGAATCCTACCTTCTGGCAGAGACGGTCTGTGGGGACCCTCTTCCAGATCCTTCCAGATCCTTAACTCTGATCATTCTATCTCCACGCCCTCTCCTGGCCATACTATGGACTTTGTCTGCATGTGGAAACCTTTCATTTGTGAAACCTTGAAAACTTAGACTAACATCTGGCCTTGCCATTCTTTCACATCCAAATTCCTGCAGCATTTTTTCACATGCCTTACAGAGTTCATCGTATCTGATTCACCCAACTTTTTCACCACCCTAAACCCATTTGAATCCCATGTTGAACACTTGAACTGCTTCCTCTCTCATCCTAAATCGCTTTCCCTGCTGGACTTTCCAGAAACCTACCTGACATACCCTGTATTTCAGGATCGAATTTAGAATTTTCCTGTTCCCTTCTATTTGAATCATTTCGGCAGGTAAAATCTATAATCCCAAATGATTGATCCATTGCAACATTAAAGAAGATAAATTCATATTACCAATGTTTATGTTTGCCTAGTATATTTCAAAGGGAAGTCTGGGTTTCTGTGCAATGCTAGCGGAAAGGTACGGCCACAAGTGCGTGTGCAGAGACAGATGAACAGGCTACGGCCTTGGCAGGTGCTTGACTCTGGTGCTAGCCTGGGCAGGGTAGGTCCCCTCATAGGGGCAGCCAGGGCTGCACCCCTCTTCTAGCTTCAGGCTATCTGCCCTTGGGGAAACTGAGACACTGAGGAAGTACCCCTCAGCTCTCAAACTATATCACATTCCTATCACCTTTTAAATGTTTTTTAATACATTTAATTTAGAGAAAGAACATTTTTTTTGCCATCATAAAGTGACATATTTTAAGGAGTAAATTTATAAAGAGTGTACTTCATTAAAAAATAAAAATTAATAATGACATAGAATTTAACCATACCACCACAGCAAATTCCCAGATAACTTTGAGTTAAAAATAAAAAAATACATAAAGCAATAGTTTCATTGATAATAATTCTGATAGATTTGTTGGGAATTTTTTTTACCCTTTGTTCTTTTCACAGTGTAATATTCCTCACTTTGAATTGATTGAGTTAGAGTTAGGTATGTAAACAAGTCAGCAACTACACTTGGTGTTTTAAAACTACAAGCTGGGTTGTCAGTATATCAATTGAAGATGAAAATTGATTTTAATCCCTTTTTCCTGAAAACTCTTTGGAAAATCAAATACCTAGCACACCAGCACTTGGCATATTGATGGTTAGATTCAGAAAACACACCCTTTCAGCTAAAAATTAGCCTAATATATCACCAAACTATCAAACGCAGCAGCTTTTTGTCTTTGGCAATGCCATAAAAAACGAATAACAAATTGTCAGGTGATATCTGTGGGGAAATAGTTTGAATTCTACAGGATACATATGTGGAACACAGTGATCTATTAGGATATTGTTTATATGCTTGTTTTTGGGTTTTATTTTACTTACTCTTCCATGACTTAGTCTTACGACTGCTCAGGCAATTAGAAAGGAGAAGGTTAGGAGTTAGATATTATTATTTACCTGAAGGAAGCGATGATTTATTATCACACTGTAGGTCACTTGACTGGAAGATAAATGTGTAAGAACATTTGTGGAATTTCAGTTACTCCATTATCACAGATATCCAGTTCTAAATCAGAATCTGTGCACCATGACATAATTCTACAGCCAGGGTTTTGTTGTTTATTGTTATTTTATGTAGGGGCTTTTTTTTTTTTTTGAAGAAAATAATCCAGTCAACATTACAGTCAATTCTACACAAATACAATTTCATTGATTTGGTAATGACCCATTCATTTCTAATACATTCTCCTATACATTTGTCAGGACCACTACTATCGAAATGTAAGTGACAAAGTTCCCGGATAACTCATGGCCTTCATTGTGGCGGGTCTGACAATGACTTTTTGTTTCCACTGTTCCTTCTGGTCCCTTCTGTTGTATCCAAGATAATTGGATTATATCTTCTTTCTATCTCTTTACATAAAATTCATGTCTGAACTCTTTGCATCTTAAATGTGAAATGATTCCCATAGAGTTACCAACAGCTTGCCAGTTGCTAAATGTTCACTTTCAATCCATATTTTATATCTCTCTGTGCTGTGATGTTGGTTTTATTTTTTACCCAGTTACTTAGTCGATATTATCGCCTGACACTGTGTCACCCATGCCTGAGATTGAGCTTAACCTACACACTGGGTGCCAGCACTGTAACTCCCGCCCCACCTCTACCCCAAACTCCAGGGTTACTCCCCTACGGCAACCCACAGACATTGCAAATGCGGTATATCTAAAACAGAACTCACTACAAACTCAATGAACTCATTTCTACACTTGAATTTACTTTTGAATTTGTTGTTATGAGCTTTTTGTCTGGCAATCAACCTGGAAACCTGGACACTATCCCTAGCTTCTTATTCTCAGCAATCAAATCTAATTAACTTCCATGTTCTGCAGGTTTTACTCCCTAAATATTTCTTAAATGATCTCTCTGTTTCTGCCCCTGCCCTTGGTCACTGATGCCCTTGGACATCAGTAACTACTGTGAGTGTTATCCTCACAGTGCTGTCTCCACTCTTGCCCTCCTCCAATCAATGGATCGCACGGCAGCCAGGCGATCTATGTAAGATGAAAATCTGACCAGAGTGGCTATAATGGTACAGTAGTTGCTCACTGAATGCCAGATAAAGTTTTCTAGCCCTAAGCAGCATGCTTTCAGTGTGTTTGATGATCCGCTTCTGTGCATGTGTTAGTTCGTCTCCTTGCACTTTTCCTCCCTGCCTTGCAAATCGCGCCCTCCAGCTTGAATGAACCATTAATACCTCACATTCCCTACACAGGCTGCTCTAAGCTTCCACAGCAGCAGCTCTACATTCTCTCTGCTGGGAAAATGTTTTCCTTCCCTCCTTGGCGTGGATAATTCTTTCTCAGTCTTCAAAGATCCAATTAGATATACGAGCTTCACTTTTGCTGACACCTTTACCCAACCCCTTAACAGCGCCCCCTCCTATCCACCAGGACTGTGTTCTGGCACCAACGCACAGCGCTTACACTGCCCTGTTGAGATTGTCTTCCCCACTAGTCTGGGAGTTTCTTGAGCTCAGAAACGATGTCTCTTCAGCCTTTTGTCAGCATTTAGCACAGTGTGCAGAACGTCGCAGAAACTCGAAATACAAAATGTTTCAGAACTAGAGAGAGGTGATGGTTACACAACATCGTGAACGCACAAAATACCACTGAGTTGTTAACTTCAAAATGATCCATTTCATGTTATGTGAATTTCACTTCAATAAAAAAGAAGAAGTGTATTTGTCTTCATTCAAAACATTTAGATTCAGGGGGTGAATAAAACTTGAATTTAGAAAGACACTTGGAAACATTTTAGAGGTCAGATTCGTCTCATTTGGTATGGAGACTGTTGCTGAACACACATAATCTCCTCACACTTGTTTGAATTGCCAAAGACTGTTATCACAGACTCCCTTGAAAGGTTTAGCTCTGAGTAAGTGACAAGAAGAGAAAATTTTTATGTGAATTTGTTTAGGATGAGGTCATGTAGCAAATGACTAAGCCATACATTTGCTTATAGCTAAATGAGCCAGCTTACATAATAGCAATTTATAAACTCTAAAGCCCTATCCAAATACACTGTAATATTTATGATAATTATTACAGGAATATTAGGTAAAGCCAAATATTGTCTTGGCTAATGCTCAGAGACCCTGTAAATTACATTAGCCAATGTATATACTTTCAGGGAAAGCATAATTTATTATTTAGAGCAATTATCAATTGCATTGTTATTTCAGAGGCTGTTTAGTATACGGGATACCTTAGGAGTTGAAGACTTAGCTTTGAGTCACAATAATGCCTCTTACTTAACTTCCGACTGGAGCTATATTACACACGCTCACTGAGCTTTAGTTCCTTGTAGAGTTATTATCAGTTCCACATATGTTAAATTGTTTGAAGTCAAACAGAAGGAATAACCTGTATCTTCAACAAATGTGTAAAAATTATGGGATTTTAAAAATATAAACAACAGAAATTAGAAATCAAAGAGAGAAAAAGAAAGCTTTCCTAACTTCACAGTCTTTTTGTTAGCTGCTATGCCCATAGGTAAATATCTGTAACTCACTTTTCATGGGGGGGTTCTAGAAAAAATTTTTTTGAGCATCCACATAAAAAGAATCAAATGCAACTATAATACTTACTCTTTCTTTTTTAAAAATTTGCATTTTATTGTGGTAACAACTTTAATTCATTTTTTAGATGAACAAAGTGAAGAGGTGATTTATATCTCAAATTACATGTTAAGTTAATAGCAGAGCAAATCAATATAAGTATTTCAGTTTCCATAAGAACTTTTTCTAAAGCTGTCATTTTCTCTCATGTTTTCTATTCATCTTGAAAATGTTTCAGGGAACTTCTTTATAACTTTTAAAAATGAACAGAAAAATAAATTAAAACTTGGAGTATTTTTAATCTTCACAACTTTATTAAACCTCCCTAATATGCTTGTTTTTATTATTTGAATGTTGATGATATAGTCTTTTAATTTCCATATAAAAATGACTAGAGTGTATCTAATATTATGCCTTTTCATACACTGAACCGGATGATATATTCATATAGATATTTTGTAGCTATAGTATGAAATTTAAAAATTTTAACCTCTCATTTAGGACTTTCTTCCTCTGCTTTAACAAAAAAAAAGAGAGGGGGTTTGAAGTAGCATTTCAACTTGAAACCTCAGAAATAACGCTGCAAAAGACCTGTGTCGCTTATCTTACCTTGGAGAACTCTCTTAGATAGTTAATGGCTATTTGTATGGTAATTGTTCCCCAATATATGTCTACTTTTTCTCTTTTCAGCTAGATTCCATTTTCACCTAATAACACCAGTCGTGAGTGTACCGTGTGAGTACAAATGATCTTCATGAATAGTACTGAACAAATCAATAAAACGTTCAAGTTTGGCTTAAGCTGAATGCTTCACAGTTCATGAATTAAAATGAGATGAGAGAATACTGGTGAAGAGTATGGCATTACTTTTCTTTTCTTTCAGTGATTCTCTGGGAAAACTAGCCCTCATGTGGCAGAAACACCTCTCCACCGTCAGCGTTCCCCTGTCTTTCAGCCCCGGCAAGCCTCTTGGTTCCACTTGAGAAGAAGATATGGAGATAATAGCATCGGCAAAAAAAAATTTGTGACAATTTTCCCTACCTTTAGTATATCGAACTTATATATTTCACCTGCAGCATATATATTAAATTAAAAAAAAAGAAGAGGAAAAAACCAGCCATAGTCATAACATGGAGGAATATTTGAAAAAGAAAAGGGAGAAAGAAAACAAGAATACTTTAAGGTTTATGTAGTCAATCTTTCTTTAACAAATACTTGTTGAACACCTACCATGATGTCCGTGCAGGCTTTTATTCTACTGAGAACGTAGCGGCCAATAAGACAGGCGATGTTAGTTCTCTCTTTATACAAGCAGTATATATACATTTAAACACATGTGATGATTTTTAAAAGAGGTCATTGTTCTGAAGAGACCAAAAGGGTGGTATGAGCAGGAGTGCTTGGAGGAAGGACATGCAGCCTCCCAGAGGAGCAGGTGTTTGAACCGAGCCGAGAATGAGAGTGAAGCAGCAGCTGTGACTGTACAGAGGACGGGTTACCCTGGCACCGGATCTGTGTGTGCAAAGGCCGCACGTGTGGAGCTGGCACTTTGAATGAACAAACAGAAGGCCGGTGGTCCTGGAGGACAGCGAACTGGGAAAGAGGGAGAAAAAGATGAGGTAAGACCCAGGGACTTTTGGATGAGTTATGGTAACAAGGCAATGAGGAGGTTTCATTAAACAAACAAACAAAAAATATGTTCGAGGAGCCTGGCAGTGTCCTGCACGGAACAGGAGCTTAGTAAACCCGAGACCAGGGTTTTCCAACTCTGATTGTGCAATGACATCACCAGGGCAACTTTTTAAAGTGCCTCCATCCCGAAGATGAAAATTGCCAGGAGTAGGTTGGCTGGGCCATGATTCTAAAATGCAGCAAAGGCTTATGCAAAACGTATTTTGCAGTTTTCTGGGAAACCTGGTCTGTCTGGACTCAGACTTGGAGTGATTTGGGACAGCTCATGTTAAACAGAAGCAGCTGCTCTTTCCTAGTTTTCCAGGGCAGAGGCTGTGACTTCCTCTCACCTTCCCCCATGCCCTCCTTGCAAACACAATCCTATACTCTCTGCCCACCAGGCTATACTTCAAGGGGGCTTGATTCTGCTTCCAGAGCAGAATTTGGTCTTACTTATGCATTGCAACTGAATATAGTTTTTTTTTTTTTTTTTTAAAGTTTGTTTTTCTTAAACTTCCTGTTCCCGGATGCTCCACACCCTCAGATAATGTCAGTTAGGAGACACAAAATGTCTTTTGCCTGCAAATCAAATCATTCATTCACAATATTTTATGTGGAGCTTGACAAGATATTTCTAAAATTTACATGGAAATGCTAAGATCCCAAAATAGCCAAAGCACTCTTAAAGAAAAATGTGGGAGGACTTGCACTGCCATATATAAAGCCAAATTCTAAAGCATATGGTTCTGATGCAAGGGTAGATGAGAGAACAGGGGAAAAAATAGAGAGTCTTCAAATAGCCCCAAGTAGATTTGGACACTTGATTTATGACACAAATGGCACACCAGAGCAGTGAGGAAATGCTGCCCTTTCATCAATAGTGTGGGAACAAGATAACCTCCCACAAACAAATAAAAAACATGTGAACGCTGTTGCATAGCATTCACAAAAAATTAGGTCCACAGAGATTGTGCATATACTTGCAAAACCCACAAACACAAACTAACCAACTAAGAAAGCAAATAAATACATTTAAATTAAATTAATAGAATATCTTCATTACTCAAGGATAGAAAAATCTTTAAGCAGAATACAAAAAATACTTATCATAAAGAAAAAATTATAAACAGCATGGCATTAAACATAATATCTTTTGTTCACCAAAATCCAGCATTAAAGAGGGAAAAAGATGGTATTTGAAACACATCACCAAGCCCTATTTTAAGAATGCACAGAGAACTTCATTTCAACAAGGAAAAGTAAGAAAACCCATGAGAGAATAGGCTAAAACCAAAAACAAGCATAAGCAAACATATGCAAACATAAAGCTGGATACTTGAGTGATTCAAATGGTCATCGTACATATGGAAATGTGCTTAAGCTCCTTAGTAACCAAAGAAATACAAATTAAACAATAATAAAATTCACTCTCCGTTCATAAGAATGGCTAAAATTTAAACCACCAGAGGATGGCACACAGAGGGAATCACAGAAACTCTCACGCATTGATGGTGGATGTATAAAGTGTTATACCAACTGCAGAAAATGGCAGATATTGATTAAGTTGAAGATGCATATGCCCTAAGACTGAGCAATCCATTCCTCACTGTAAACTCTGAAAGAAAAAAAAATCTGACACTCATTAAAGTGGTAAGAAAGACTTTCTTCAAGGTTGTTGCAACAGTGGAAAAAATTTTCCTCAACTCCTGATACACTAAAGACAACTGGGGATTTACAGCCAAGGAGCAGCCTGAGGGGTCAGTGTGTTAAATTACAAAGGCAAGACATCAAGGGTAAGTGACTCTTGCTAAACTGACCCAACAGGTTTCTTGCTAACTGCAAGCCAAGGACTTAAGACATACAGGTGATCAGATATCAATGGTGGAAGTTTCTCATTAAACTCACTTAGCAGGATTCTGGCTAAGCCTGGGCTGGGCAGGCCAAAGGCAGGATGAGGGCCAAGGACTAGGCCTTGTTGAGAAGAGGCCTCAGAGAGGCCAGAATAAGGTCGGTCAAGGAGAGAGCCTTTGTCAATTCTCAACAAAAACATAGGTATATGTGCTCTAGGAGAGATGTGCGTGTGAATAATTGCCAACATTTCAAAATAACCTAAATGTTGATCCATGGTAGCATGAATAAATAAATTGTGGTATAGTCATACAATACAATACTTCACAACTTTGAAATGAATGACCTATAGTTACACCATGAATGAATATCCAGAGTGGTATGTTTAATGTGAGCAAATATGGAAGGTAAAATATATACATATGTGTGATTCCATTTATGTAAAGTTAAAAACTAGGCAAGGTTATACTATAGTATTTTGGGATGTACGCCTGGGTAGTAAAAAGAAAAGCAATGAATTGATGATATAACATTCAGATAAGTAGGTAATTTTCAGAGGTAAGGAGAGAGTTATGATAGAAACAGACCTCTGGAGGCATGCTGGTTTTCTGTCAATATTCTAGTCCTTGCTTTCTGTGGTAATTATATATGTGTTTGCCATGTAATAACTCAATAGCTGAACATATTTCTTTAATGTACTTTTCTGCATTAGTTTATATTTCAAAATAAAAAGGATTGACAAATCTATTCAAATGTATTTTAAGCATTTTAATAAGTATAATATTTATAATTTTGTTTTCTGATAGCTTTTAAGAGAAACTTTTCTAGTTATTTTTCATATAAAAATCATATACACCACTAATTATAATATCACTTGTATCTATTTTGTTCCTATTATTCTGTTAGGGACAGGGAAACAAGTGAGAGGTAATGGAAATCAGAAAAACAGAAAGGAGAAAGCAGTTATAGAAACACAATAAGGAGGAAATGGTTACAGAAAAATAAAAAGAGGGAACGGTTATTTCAGTCTTAAAGAATGTGGTCATTAGGCCACGGAGCACTGACCACCAGTCAGAGAATGGAAACAGAACTCTCCCCATAGCAGGTATAACATAACCTTTAAGTTGTGTCCATACCTGGAAGGAATTCAGTCCCCAAAACAGTGACGTACAGATAGTTATGAATAATTAAAACTGACCTTTAGCTAAACTACTAGCATATAAAAGGAAAATCATAGAAGTAGACAGTGTCTTCTCCATTCATGGAGACAGAACCATTTCCCCTTAGGAAACGTTTTTCGCTTTGCACTCTTAGACTTGTCTTACAACAAATTCTTCACACGTACTTGCTGAGTGTCTGTCATCGCTGTCTGTCACGTGGGCCAAGGCTTGTGATTCTTCCAAGCCTAGAGCCCAAGAACTGGGGCAACACTTCAGAGTCCAGCTGTGAACAGGACCGTGACAATTCCTTTCCTGTGCATGTGTCATACTATAATTTTTAAACAGGCAAGTTGTACTGCTACAATCGTGCCTTCTTTTGGAAAAGAAGAAGAAAACTCCAATTTTCATATTTCTTCCCAGGATTGTTAATTATTGACCTAGTGAAATTCCAAAATGCTTTATTTTCATTATCTTCTAAATTCTCTACTTCCTTAGTGAAATTCTGTCTTTGTTAAATCCTCTAAGACAAACATAATATGACCAGAAATCTTCATGTCAATGACTTTAGTGGTTCTGTAAAGGCCTTGAAAAAAAAAAAATTAGGTATCCTTTACTCTTATTACCAGTTTCTAGTCTAGAGTGTGCCTAAATTCTCCCAGATCAATGATACTTTATGTTTTTGAAATTCGAAATTGCTAGATATCTTGCTTTGATTTAGTGACATTAAAAACTTGTCTAAAAGCATTATATCAAATAAATAAATCATTTAATTATAGCAAGTTATATGTATATATTTTTTCATGACTGATACTTTCATTGTGCTTTTGGAAAGTTGAAAACATTGGTGGGAATTCCTGTCCATATCAGATGGTTTATACTTCTAATTTTAGAGAATATTTTGCTGTCCTCTTTAGCAATACCTCACAGAAAGGCAGCCACAGTATTCTGTTGCCACAGCAGTTCAAGTACTGGTCTGATTCAGTATCTGCCTTTTCTTACTCAAAGCAATAAACGAATCTCTACCATGGACAGCGCTGTATTGGCTATCAGGCACAATGATAAAGATATACTTTGTATTTCACCAACCTGAAACTAAAGCTTGGTGACTCTAGGGGAGCTTCCTCTCAGAGAGACGGTGTCACACTTAGGTTAGGTTTAACCTTTGCACTGCTTTGAAGAAATGAAAGGTGAATGGTGCTTTCAGGAAGAGAAAAAGTTTAGATCCAACATGATTTATTCCACAACTGAATACGGTTCAGAAGAGCACATTTTTCTTATGCCTGCATTGTGATTGCATTTTCTAGACATATAACACATTAAATAGTGTCAATAGGACAGAGAAATGGAAAATCCATCGATTGAGCTCTTTCCTCATTACCGCATAGTAAATACCACAAACTCTAATAGCTTGGCAATAAAAATTTATACAATCAAACCCCAAAATTCTTTAAATGTAAAACATTGGGAGACTAAAATGTAAGGTTTCTAAAAAATGAAATATTATAAGCATACTTAATAGAAAAAAGAGGGGACAGAAACACCAGTTAGCAGGAAAGATGATCTTGGCCAGTGACTTTGGATCTGGATGGAAAGTGCTCTCACACTTCCTTCTCTCCTCGTGGAATACCTTCAAGCCATGAGGCTCATAGCTGTTCTATGGTGGTGGTGTTCCACTAACCCCAATATAAGGAGAGAGTATTTTGCATGCATACATCATGTTGTCCTTGAATAAAAATTGTGTCTAAAAATATCTAGTAGTAATTCCCTGGCAAATATTTTTAAGGAGTAATTTGATCACTGGATCAATAGGGTATGAAAATGTTTAACACGGCAACACTGACATGATAACTTTGATATTTAAATTTTAAACATTTTAAGATTATACCCACCATTTATTTAATTCGTACAGTGTGCCAGATACTTGTGCCTATAAAAATACTGCAGGTAGTAAAACCCCTATTTTACAAGTGAGTGAATTGAAGCTCGAACATTTTAACTAAGCTGCTAAGTCAACTCAGCAAAGAAGACACAGAGCTGACATAGCAACCCCAATCCGTCTGACTGCAGCGTCTGTGTGCCAATTACAGAAAATGTAATGCCATGATCTTTGAAGCATAACATGTCATTATTAATCGATGATCAGAACTGGATTTTTAAAATGGTCTTATGCTTTATTCACTTTACAATGCTGTAATATTGATTGTACTGGTAACATTCTTAGCATAAACTACTACATTACAAGTATCCATCATGTTCAGAGAACACCATATATGTCTACACATTTTTTAAGGGCACAGCTCACTAAGTGGAAATGAAATCAGTTGTGATGGATACATCTGTATCCTTAGACCAAGATATATCAGAAATAAAAGGAAAACAATAAATACCATGCCAGGGGGTAACTGGGGAACTTCACTCACACTGGCCCTCAGCCAATGTAGTCATTCTATATGCTAATGTATTTCAAAATTATCAAAGTGCTGATTTAATAAAATATGATGGAGTCATTTAGACATGAGGTATCACTGCAACTGTTTTTTTCTATTGCTGAAGCTCACATTGAAATGGGATGTTTTGCTGTGGAGAAGAGGGATCAGCATGGACTTATTAATGATTCTGACTTCTCTTATCCTCAGATATCCTTGTTTCTTTAGCTTCGGCCAGATAGAATGATACACCAATACAATAAAAATGTGGACTAAATTAGGGTAAAATGATACACTAACAAGAAAAGTTTTCTCCTTATCTATATACTTTAAAAATATGATTTTTTATAATGATAAAACTAATTTATGGCAACTATAGAGTATATTTTTTAAAAGAAAAAATATGCATAAAAAATAAAAATGCCCTAAGGATAACAATTGCTAATATATTAGCATAATTCTTCTCTTCTTCCATATATGTATGTGTGTATGTATTTATAAGTTTAGATATTACTGAAACCGCATGTTTTTCATCCAATATTTTGTTATAAACATTACCATTGCCATTAACATTCTTTGTAAAGAATGTTAGAGACTGTATCTTTTTATGGATTTAGCATAATAAGATAAAGGAATTTCTGTTATTCCAAATTTTCAAACTTATATACAATACTAGGCTGAAAATAATTATACATACATATTACATTCATTTTCTAAAATTAAAACCCTGGTAGTTTTCTAGATATGGAGTTTTTGATTCATGAAGAATGGTTATTGTTAAAACTCTTAAAATGTGTTTTTGAGAAATTTTCCAAAAACTAAAGGCTCCTTTAAAAAATAGTGTTAAGTAGTTCTTTTTCCTTCCTCAGATCTCAGCACAGAATCTGGCACAAAATTGGTACTTTATATAATGATTTTGTAACTGAATGGACTGGTATAGCAGGTGTTGTTTTGGGAATATGAAAATGCTGTTATAATAGTATGGTATAGTAATAGTATATAGTAAACGGTAAAATAGTTTATTTTAAAACATTTCTAAATTTCAAAACTAATATCTTCTCATTTTATTTTGCATATATTTGGATTAAGGGGAGAGTGATCCTTTTAATATATTTGTTATCTACTTGTGTTTTCATTATGATATATCCCATTTCACACTTTTCAAATATTAGCAAAAGTTCAGGTTAACAAGCGGTGACCTCTATTTGGTGCGACGTTTGCCCTCGATGATAACGCTTGTGTGGACTTGATATGAAGCTGCACTAAGCATTCTAAGGGGAAAAGAAAATACGTGCTCATTTTGTACCTCTTCTCTTTCACAGTTTGGAGGCTCAAGTCTGAAAAAAATAAGGAGCAACGTTCCCATTAATAAAGCACACATATTAAAGCCAGTAGAAGAAATATAGACACGAGAGGCTGCATATAAATGCTCTGCTGTTGTAAAGCCAATGCAAACTCCTTAGTTAGTTTTCAGCTTAAGTTTTAGTTTAATTTTAGTTTTAAGTTAACAAATATTTCTCTACTTTATTCTCTAACATATTCCTAGTTCCTTGCTTACAGTATGTTCTCAATAAATATTATTGAATGAATAACAGCTAACGGTTGAAAAAAATAAAGGATTGGGTTCAGGTTTAGGGTGAAAAGGGCTATAAAGGGTGCTATAAGCCAGAAAAAGACTGATTTCTTTCTGGCTTGCCTCATTTATTTTTATTCCGATGGTCTGCTTTGGAATTAAATGCTTCGACTGCATCAATTGGCAAATAAAATTAACCTTCTAGGAATGATTACTTAGTCATCAGGTCACTGCACATCTCCTGTTCTTTTTCCTTCTCTCTCGCTCCTCCCAAACCCCAATTCCCCCTCCCGGCCCTCTGAAAATCCCAGTTCGACATCAACAAAATCGTCTGCTTCCTCAACCTCTACAGAGACGGGCCCTTCGCCTCCTGGCTCTAGCAGACCCGGCTAAGTGCTCTCCCGAGGGTTCTGCTTCCCCTGCAGCCCTCTGGGGTGGAGGCTCTTCTTCCTCCCACAGCTTTTCCTAGAGGACCTAAAGAAGTGGGCCTCCCTTCTCCTCACTGCCGCTTTCAGATCACATCCCTTCCTCTTTCCTAAAATCTTCTGCTTTGCATCACACCTCGGCAGATTCTACCAGCCTCTGTTTCTCATGGCTGTTGTCATACGCATCTCCCCACGTGGTTCACCCTCATTTCTGGTTGCTTTTAGTTCCTGATTCATTGCAACTCTGTCCGAAATATCCGTCTTACATTTGAAACAATTTGAATATTCACACAGATGATCTTCCCGACACCCTGTGCTCAAGTTATTTGAAATCCTCTCCTGCCGTGATCTTGGTGTGCACACACCCAGCTCCATCACTCGCGGCCATGGCCATCCCTGACTTTGCCAGCAACAGGTCAGACCCTCTGTCGACTCGGCACTGTGCTTCACGTTCCTCACCTTCGTCTCCCACGCTGCCAGCTCCATGCCTTTAGCCGCCCAGTTCCAGCCATCTCTCAACCCTCCCAGGTTCTCTCACCTGTTGATCCCACATCTCCATGGCCTCCGCTCCTTAACCTCACTCAACTCCCCTGGTCATTCAGTATCATCACTTCCCTACGCACACTCTCGACTCCCTCGCCCTGTCTTGTTCTGCTGTCCTCGCTTGAGAACACCACAACCTGAGAAAATCCAGGACCTCCTTGCTTGCACCTCTGTAGTGAACATAGTTAAAGAAATAACTCATGAGAACTGACTTTGTGCTTTAAACTCATCACTGCGAATGTCAAAAGGGCCCTTAATGCTTCATGGCAACTATGATATACTCCCCCACTCCCCACTCTGTTCCTCTCTTCCCAAACCCTTAAGAGCACTTTCCCATTTTTATTCTCTTTTCTCTTCATGGAGAAAATCAGGCTTCAAAATAGAACTTTGCAGAATTTCACTATCACATCCATTCACTTTCCAGCATCTGCACCCACATACTTAGCATTCCTGCTGTTCACGTAGATGAATGAGCCATGAACCCATCTACGACCATTCCCTCCATCTGTGCAGTGGAGCCCGTCCCCTCCCACATACACAAGGATATACTTCAGAAATTCCCTGCTTCTGAAATAATCACTTTAATTAATGTCGTTCTTGGACTCACTCTTCCTCTCCAGTTAGTTCTCTATTTATTTGTTCCCTTGGCAGCAGAACTCCTCAAAAGAGGCGTCTAAACTACAAACCTCCCAAAAGATGACGTAGGAGAAAATCCAAATGACCTTAGAGGTGATGATGATTCTTTAGATACAATACCAAATGCACAATCCTTAAAACTTCATGAAATGTTAAACCTCTGCTCTGTGAAAACACTGTCAAGGGAAGGTGAAGACAAGACACAGACTGAAATAAAATACTTTCAAAAGGCATATCTTATAGAGGATTATTACCCACATTATATAAAGAACTCTTAAAACTTAACAATAGGAAAATTAACAAACACATTAAAAAGTCAGCAAAACACCTGAACAGACACCTCATCAAAGATAATATATGCATGGCAAATCGGCAGATGAAAAGATGTTCAACTTCATATTCCATTAGGGTATTGTGGATTAAACTAACGAGATACCACTACACACTTATTACAATGGTGAGAATACAAAACAATGACGACACCAAATGCCGATGAGGATGTCAAGCCACAAGAACACTTACTCATTGCTGGCGGAAATGCAAAATGGTACAACCACTTTGGAAGACAGTTTCACAATTTCTCACAACACCTAAACATACTCTTCCCATAAGATACAACAATCACACTCATTGGTATTTACTCAAATGATTTGAAAATTTAGGTACACACAAAAACCTTCACACAGATGCTTATAGCAGCTTCGTCCACAAATGTCAAAACTTGGAGACAACCGAGATGTTCTTCGGTAGGCGAGTGGATAAATAAACTGGGTGAAAGGACATGGAATATTGTTCAGCACCAAAAAGAAATGATCCATCAAGCCATAAATAGGAATACAGGAAACTGAAATGCGTATTACTAGTGAAAGAAGCCAATCTGAAAGTTACATACTATATAATCCCATAGATATAACATTTTAGAAAAGGTGAAACCATAGAGACAGCAAAATGATCAGTGGTCACTGGGGGTTAGGGGGGAAGGAGGGATGAGCAGGCAGACCGCAGGTTTTTAGGACAATGAGAATAGTCTGTATGACACGTGTATTCTTTTGTTTAATGTTCCACTTTTAAAATGATGTCAGGTTTCCATTTTAAAATTTTACATTTACATGTGCAACAAACACATCTAACTTCCCCCCAAAATATTTTGTTTAAATAATATAGATTTCTTGCTAGATACCAGCAACCAAACTTGAAATATAGTTTCCAGCTGCTCTGGTAGGACGGTTTGAGCTGCTTTTATCAGTGGAATCTGAGTGGAGATGATGCATGTTTGCCCTAGGTATTAAGATATTTCATGAGTCTTTCCTAAGCATTCATCTTCCAAAGATTTATTGAAGATGAGTGTGACATCTTTATTGAATCACAAAGCCACAAAACAGAAAAAAATGTGGGTCTTTGAATTACCTCTTGGGGAAAACCTCCTTTGCTGAATAAGATCATCTGTTTTTGACTATATAGAAGAGAAAAAACAAACTTTTTGTTTTTGTTCTGAAGCCATTGGACATTTGTGGGTTTTTTAGTTGGAGCAGCTACTACTACCCCAACTAATATCGCTCTCTAATGAAATCAGATTTCCTCTGGAGAGTATGAATGACAAATCCAGCATTCCATGGAGGGTTTTATGTGAGTATTTTTAAATGTTTACATAATATTGTGAATGGAAATAAATGGAACAAGTTCTAAAATACCCATTTTACTTCATGCAAATAAGTTGTATAAGATATCAATCAATAATTGCTCTTTCCTATTCTTTGGCATGCTTAAATTAAAAAAAAATACTTTTGTTTTTCATATATAATTAAAAAAAATAAAATAATGCATATTTATGTTTTAAAATAAGCACGTAAAATTTGCAAAATTCAAAAACTCTATGATAATTATATTCCAACAAAGCACTTTTTAAAAGTGGGATTTATTGGATTTATCTCAGCAAAAGCAATAAAACTAATTCTAATTCAAGTTATAATGAATTCATTGATTACTGCCATGGACAAATTTGACAATTATACAGAAAGCTGGACCAAAAAAACAAAACGACATTTGAAAATTTCAAGATTCACACTATATTCAGAAATAATTTTCTTAAAACAATTCTAAATTATTTTTAATTTTGTAGTTTTCTAATTATACTTTAAAAAATTTGACTAGTCATCTGCTGCTGCAGAATAACTGTGAAACGCCAAAGCCACAGCTCTGAAAATATACTCATATTTTTGCATAAAACTCTTTTGTAAAATATGTTTTCAGTGATCCTATCAGATCGTGTGGCCCCAGTTCTCATAAATGGGAAGACCTCAGTGGAGCCATGTGCACGATACAGCAATGACCAAAGGCTTCATATAACGTGGACTCTGGGGAGAAGTGACCTGCTCAAGCTTCTACGTCTTCAGTTACCATAGCCCAGAGTACTGGGTCAACAATAATCGTCAATGCAAAAGCCTCTATGATAAAATTTAGGGAGCAACATTTGGTGTTAAAATTAGCAGTATGAGTTCTAGCAAGTTATGTCATCTCTTTGTATGATCAAATAAAATAAGAGAGATTTATTTTTAAATGATTTTAAATGATAGAGAAAGTAGTTCTTGGTTTTGATATCCTGTGATGATGTTACTCTCACATTAAATTAATCAATAATATAGGTTTAAAATACTTTCGGCCCTTGACATTAAAATGTCAGTGTTGTCATTTATGTCCGACACAGCTTTCCTATGTTTCTTTCTCTTTGCATTTTACTAGGAGATTCCATATGGTCCACATTCTGCTACAATACACTTAGATCTGTACTGATATTTCTCTGTGTATAACTGAATAAACTATCAAAATATGTAGTTTAACTTTCTGTCATTCTGCACTGAATCTCCATAAAAAGTGGTGGAATAGAGTAGTTGATGTGCCTTTTACTATCAGAATTAAACTTTATGGTGTTCTTAGAATACATAGAGCTAATTGCCAAAATACCAATGACTCAACTCATTTTCCTTTTTTTCATAGTTTGTTTCACCGTATCTAAAATGGTGATTTTTTTACTTAATCCATCAATTTCTCCATTTTTTTCTACCAACTTTGCTCTCTACTATTGCTTACCACCTTCTGGGCAATTTCTTACTTTCCCCCCTTTTTTCTGGCTTCTTTCTCCCTAATTCCCAGAATCTGTCACCAATCAGCTTGTCCTCTGTACACATTTTCAGCCAACAAGACTATGACTTGATTTTGATTGAGGAACTGGCCAATCACACTGCACTTCACGTTTGGTACAACTGGTTATTATTTTGTAGTGCTCATATGTTTAGACTTTCTGGTTAAAATTTGTGCTCAAAAATGTTTCTGAGGTATTGATATAGACTTTAAAATCTATATTAAGTTAGATAAACAATGTCCTTGAAAATATGCTTTACTTTCTCTTACTTTAAGAAATTAGAAGGACCCTGGTACCATATGTACACATATATATGATATATAATGATATATTTATATTTTATTAATAATTTCTTAAAATATGTAACATATAAATACAATACATATACATATGTACATTCTTTATATATAAGATACATACACACACAATCCTCATTATTCATGAATTCTATATTTGTGAATTCACACAATCAGTTAAATTTGTTGATAACCCCCAAATCAATACTCGGTGCTCCTTTTCAGTCATTCACAGATATGCCCACATCGGTGAAAAGTGTTAGTAGCCATTCTCAGCTGAGGTTGAATGAGGCAATGCTCTGCCTTCTTTTTGCAGATCTCTTACTGGAAACAAGCCTGCTTTTTGAAGTTTATTTTGTGCTGTGTTTTTCATGTAATTGTGTTTTATTGTTGATGATTTTGATGCTTAAGTTGCCCCAGAAGTGTAGTGCTGACACCCTACCTAGTGTTCCTAAGCACAAGAAGGCTGCAAGGTGCCTTATGGAAAGTATACACGTGTTAAGCCACGTTAAGGCATGAAACAGAGTGCTGTTGGCCATGAGTTCAATGTCAATGAATCAAAAATATATATTAAATAATGTGCCTTTAAACAGAAACACACATAAAACGATGTTTAGTATTGACCAATTTGTGAAGATGTGACCAGAGGTTCTCAGGAAACCGTATTTCCTCTAACATTTGTTAATTTGGTATTCACCGTGACATCAGAAAACATAACTACCACAAATAATGAGAAACAATTGTGTGTATATACTCACTGGAAATGTGATTTCACTTCACAAACCTTATAAACCCGAGAGGGGAGAAGATAGCTATTCTCAGAGACCTGAGACTATTCAATAAAGCATAAGGATGAGAAATACTCAAAATGAAACGGACTTGACCACATCGCCACCACCGTACTCTCCATGTTTATATTTCTTGTGCACAGGTGTGTGTGCGTGTGTGTGTGTGTGTGTGTGTGTGTCTGCTAACATGCTTGGGTATGTGTATGGACATGCCTGAGGGAGGAAACTCAGGTAACAGCAATGAAATGACTCATTAATAATAATTCTGGACAAGCAAGAATTTAGAACAAGAAATGGATACCAGAATGTGAGCTTCCAAAGAACTCACAGAAATTTTCAGATGAGCTTTGGACATCTGCAGGAGTAGGCTAGTTACCCTGATTTGATCATTACACAATGTATGCATGTATTGAAGCATCGCACTGCACCCCATAAATATGTACTGTTGTTACACATCAATCAAAAAGTAATACTTAAAAAAAGACTAAACTAGGATACTTCTGCCTTTTCATTTTCATTAGAGATTCAATCTTCTTGTTCATTATTGGTCTGTTCAGATTTTCTATCTCCTCATAGTTCAATATTGGTAAATTATATGTGCCTAGGAATTTATCCATTTCTTCTAGATTTTCTAATTCACTGATGTATAATTGTTCATAATAGTCTCTTATGATCCGTTGTATTTATGTGGAATGAGCTGTAATGTGTTCTTTACCTGTTCTGATTTTATTTATTTATCTTCTCTTTTTTTTCAGTCTAGCTAAAGGTTTTTTGATTTTGCTTATCTCTTTCAACAAACCAACTGTTTATTTCACTGATATTTTGTAATTTTTAGTCTCTATTTTATTTATTTCTGCTTTGATTTTTATTATTTCCTTTCTTCTACTAATTTGGGTTTAGTTGGTTTGTTTTTCTGTTCCTTGAGGAGCAATGTTATGTTGTTTATGTACACTCTTTCTCCCTTTTTGATGTAAGTGTTTATTGCTATAAACTTTCCTCTTGTAAATACTTTTGCTGTGTCCCATAGGTTTTGGTATATTGTATTTCTATTTTCATTGTTATCAAGAAATTTTTTAATTTATATTTTAATTTCTTCATTGACTCATTGGTTGTTTGGAAGCCTCTTGTATAATGTTCATGTATTTGTAGTAACTGATGTTCCTCCTGTTATTGTTTTCTAGTTTTATTTCATTGCAGTTAGGAAAGATATTTAAAATAATTGTAATATTTTTAAATATGTTAAGATTTGTTTTTTGGCCTAATATATGATCTATCCTGGAGAATGTCCCTGTTCTGTTGAGAAAAATGTATATTCCCCAGCTGTTAGTTGTAATGTTCTATAAAAGACTGTTAGTTCTGTTTGGTCTAAAGTAAAATTTAAATTTGGCTGATTTTTTGTTGGATGATCTGTCCCTTGCTGAAAGTGGGGTGTTAAAATCCCCTACTATTATTGTGTTAGTACTGCAGTCTCTCTCTTCCTTTAGATTTAATATTTGCTTTAAATACTTGAGTGCTGTGGCATTGGGTGCATATATGTTTAAAACTGTTATATCTCCTTTCAATTGGCCCTTTATCATTATATAATGACTTTCTTTGTCTGCTTTTACAGCTCTTGACTTAAAGTCCATTATATCTGATACAAGGATAGCTACTTCCACTCTCTTTTGGTTTCCATTTACGAATATTTTGTTGCATCCCTTCACTTTCATTTTCTGTGTCTTTACAGGTGAAGTGAGTATTTTTTAGGCAACATGTAGTTGAGCATTTTTTTTTAATATCCATTCAGCCACACTATAACTTTTAATTGGATAATTTAATCCATTTATATCCAAGGTTATTATTGGTAGGCATGGACTTATTCCTGCTATTTTAAAAATTGTTTTCTAGTTGTTTTATTGATCACTTGTTGTTCTCATCCTTTTTTTTTGTTTGTTTACTTTTGTGTTTTGGTGGTTTTCTGTAGTGCTAAGCTTTGATTCCTTTCTCTTTCTAATTTGTGCATCTGCTTTAATTTTTATGGGACTTAAATAAAAATTCTTATATAGATATTTAAAGCTGATAACAACTTAAATTTGGTTGCATATAAATACTATAGACTTTTGGCCTCTCCTTAATTTATAATTTTACGTTTTGTTTTCTTAATATACAACTTTTTATTCTGTGTGTTCCTCAATAATTTATTGTAGCTATAGTTATTTTAGACCATTTTGACTTTTTTTTCCTCTTTATGAAATGAATGAACAATACCTTTATTTAAATCCATGTAACACAAAGATCTGGTTTATAATATATAGTTTGGAACACCGAATTCTCTTTGCACTGGTTTCTTATGCTTACATTTTATAGTAGTTTTTTAAATTATTATTTCAGAATCTGCAAAGAACGAAAGCAAATCAGCATGAAAAAAACAAACGACCCCATTAAAAAATGGGCAAAAGAAGATAGACAAATGGCCAATAAACATATGGAAAAAAATGCTCAGCATGTTGACTTTTAACCTTCATACTAGCGATTTGAGAGGTTTTTCTACTACCATGACAGTAATGAAATATTCTGAATCCGTTTATGAATTTACTTCTATCTGTGAATTTTATACTTTTATATGTTTTCGTGATACTAATTATCATCATTTTAATTTTGGTTGAAGCACTCCCTCACTCACTTTTTTGTAATGCTGGTCCAGTGGTGACAAATACCTTCAGCTTTTGCTTGTCTTATAAAGACTCCATTTCTCTTTCATTTCTGAAGTATAGCTTTGCTGACTAGTATTCTTGGCTGGCAGCTATTTTTTTTTTCTTTTTTCCTTTTTTTTTCTCCAGCACTTTAGATATATCATCCTGTTCTCTCCTGGCCTACAAGGGTTTTGCTAAGAAATTAGCTGATCATCTATTGGGAATTCTCTTATATGCACCTTGACACTTACTACTTTTAGAATTCTTTCTTTGCTTTGACTTTTGACAGATAGATTATAATGTGCCTTGGAGAGGACCTCCTTGGGTTGGATCAATTTGGGAACTTTTGAGCTTCATGGATCTGACTGTCCATATCTCTCTCAAGTCTTGGGAAGTTTTTAGCTGTTATTTCATTAAATAAGTTTTCTCTGTCTTTCTCTGTTTCTTCTCCCTCTGAAATTTTCATAATGCAAATATTTGTTCACTTAATGGTGTCTCATAAGTTCCATAGACTTCGTTCACCCTTATTTTTTTTTTTTCTGGGCTTTTCTGACTAGGTTATTTCAAAAGGCCTATCTTCAAGTTCAGAAATTCCTCATTTTGCTTAATCTAGTATGTGTTGAAGCTCTCAATATTTTTTTTATATTTTATTCATTGAATTCTGCATCTCCAAAATGTCTGTTAGTTTCTTTTCTTATAATATCTGTCTCTTTGTTGAATTGCTCATTCAAATAATAAATTGTTTTCCTGATCTCATTGAATTGTCTACCTTTATTCTCTTGTATCTTGCTGAGTTTTCTTATGATTATTAGTATTATTAATTCCTTTTCAGACAATTTATAAATTTCTATTTCATTTGAGTTAGTTACCAGAGAATTATTGTGTTTCTTTGATGGTGTCATGTTTCTTTGCTTTTTCATGTTTTTTGTGTCCCTGCATTGATTTCTGCACATATGGTGAAAGAGTCACCTTTTACAATTTTACAGAGTGGCTTTCATAGGGAAAGACTTTCACCTGAAGATAAGTCCTACAGTGTCAATTAGGTATGGTGTGTTGACTTTGGTTCTGGGCAAACTTACTTTTCCTACAGTTTCTTCAGTGGTGATAAATGTCAGCAATGCCTGTGAGTGCCTCAGTGATCTAGGCTGCAGGATTCTTATGACCAGTCTGCTAACTCAGGAGCAGCTCCTTTGAAGG